>PVJS01061600.1:0-10946 GCA_004027185.1 Glis glis | reverse complement strand
GAATTAGTGGTTGCTCCAATCCTAAGACTCCAGCTCTTAGACCGTTCGACCAGCTACTGGTTCCTCTGACCCTCCACGTGCAGTCAGAACCTGGGACTACATTGCTGCAAACTGTAAGCCATCTGATAAATCCCTTTTTTAAAAATATACTCATTCTGTGTATTCTGTTAATCTAGAGAACCCTGTCTAATACACAGATAATAGCAAAGAAGTTATTTTTTAAACAGAGGTAAACAACAGTATAACAGAAGAATGAGAGACCAGTCATTCCATCCTGGAAAAGCAAGGTAAGCTATATTACACCTAGATGAATGAAAAAGAAGTCTAGAGCTGCGGGCTATATCACATCTAGATGAATGAATCAAAGTTAAACAGGTAAAGAAAGGTAAGATGGTATCTCTAGAAAATAAAATATATAAAACCACAAATCCATTGAGATATAAAACAGTATAAAGTATACAGAAAACTGCAAAAAATTTTTATTCATGGAATTAAATAACATGTCTTTAAATAAAAGTGTTGGGTTACATTAAAGTGTTTATGATATGGCAATAAAATTGTCAAATTAAAATTTTAGTTGAATCTGAAAGCAATAATCAAAATGGATTTGAAAGGAAAAAGATATTGTCAGATAAACCCCCAAGTTATAGCATAATAGATGGTCCTAAGGCAAATAAGCCAAAGATTAAGTTGTAAATAATTTAGTGGAGTGGGCATGATGAGAAAAAAAGGAAGGGAAAAATCTTGCATATTTTTAACAGGTTTAGCAGCATCTACTGAGTTGTAACACTTACAAGAAGGATGACTCATGGTTTAGAACATGATGGGTTCATTATAAGCCAGAATTTGAGATATTTGGGGGACATTCACAGTGAGTGTTTAGCAGGATTGAAATATCTGGCACATAAGCAGATATATGCATCTGTCTGAAGTTCAGAAAATCAGTCAAGGTTGGAGATTCAGCCATACAAGTAGAACTGAAATTAATCAGAGAAATAAGATTGCTCAAGGTATAGGATGGTATTGACACTGAGGAAAGTTAGAATTTCAGTTAATGCCAAAGATTGACAGGAAAACAAAAATAAACTAGATTACAATAAGGCATAGAGAAATTTGTCACTGAGAAATTATTAGAGAATGGGAAGTACCTAAAGAAAGAGTAGGATCACAAAATTAATGGAATAAACATTTTAGAAAATGGTATGTGGTCAATATCAATATCACTTGAAAGATTCAAGTGTATCCACAAAAAAAAGTTGTTAGTGACTTTCAAGGGCATTTTCAGTAGGATAAAACAAAGATAAAGCATATTATTGGAAAAAAATGAATTTAGTTATAATTAGTGATGAGGCCCCACATATTTCTGGGTCCTCTGGAAACATAACTGAAATGACATTAAGTGTTCTTTTTTTTTTAATATGTATGACCAAAAATTCAAGTGTGGTGGCACATATCTATAATCTCAATACTTGGGAGGTTGAGACGGGACATCACAGGCTTGAAGCCAGTCTCGGCAACATAGACTCTCAGTAACTTACCAAGAACCTGTTCCAAAATAAAATAAATAAATAAATAAATAAATAAATAAATAAATAAATAAAAAGGGCTGGGGTTGTACCTTGGAGGTAGAATGCCCCTGGGTTCAAACCTCAGTACTAAAAACCAGAATAAAACAAAACAAAAAAACTGAAAATACGTCAAATATATATACATATATATGTATATATATATTAAAAAGACAAAGGAAAAAATGATGACAGTGTGCTCAGAAGTAAATTTGGAAATATGGAAAGCATAGTGAAGAATAGCCACTGACTACATATATATTATATATATATTATATTTTTCATATATATTATAGATTTTTCACATATATATGGGGAATACCAATCAAACATATAATTTGTGCTGCAGAACCATGAAAAGTGTCAAAAATTGGAGGTGCACATTTCCTTTGAGGGCCAGGATTTGAAGTGGTCTTAAAGTAAAAGATATATTGAAAATCTGCTTTCAGGAACAGGTAGCCTCTAAGATGCTCTCCCCAGTTCTTAATATCTAGGCAGTTGCCTGCCCTTAAGCCCTACAGAACAAAATGGGTTTATTTTCTGAAGTTGTTGAATCACAGAGGTCCTGAATTGGAGACAAATTGAGCAGCTGAGGTCAAACATGAGCATCCTTGTATATACCTGAGGCTGAGGTGATATATGTGCCCTGGATGCAGGTGCTCCTGCCCCATCACTGCCTGACTCTCACTGCTCTGCCCCTGAGCTTCCACTCTCTGGCAGACAACTGGAAGATACACTTTTCCTGAGGTAACTTCACTGTAGAAAAGTAGAGGACCACAAATTCTATTTAGAAGAGTCAGATAGACTAATAAACCACAGTGAGGCTCAAGATCCAACCAGTCATTCCCATTTAGACTGATCTTCCTATCAATTATTTAGAACTTACTTCTTACTTTAATTGAACAGCCAAGGATCACCAGATATTTGAGGGAAAACCTTTAAAACAAAAGATGCATACAAAAGTCAGAAAGTAGGGAAATACACTCAAAAAACAATAGAGATCATATAGAGAATTTAAAAAGCCTCCACAAAAATAGTAATTCTCATCTTCAAAGCTAAAAATGTGGTAGTATAGGTATGAAATGGCAATAATCAAAAAACAATAACCTGAGAACCTTATGATAAAAATAAAAATTAATAGCTGAAATGTTGGAAAACAATGTTGAGAAAACTTCTTAGAATAAAAGACAAAGATATTTCTAAGAAATACCAGGGAAAAAGTTTTAAAAAATCCTCATCCCAATAAGCCGATTATCAAGAATTTCAGAGAAAAAAATAATAGTGGAGAGAATATTATGAAGACATCATTTAATACATTTAAGACGTTTTCCCAGAAGGATAGGATTTTTCAGATTTAAGGGTCCACCGAGAATCTACACTATAGCTCAGCTCCATCAATGTCTATATCAATGTCCATCTCTACAAAATTTCAGGACACTGGGGAAAATTCCTAAGAGCATCTGGAAAAGAAGAAAAAGAGACTACATACAATGGACCCAAAGGATCAGATACGAAGGAATAAAGATGATGTCCCACTTCTAAGCAGCAACATTGGAAGATAAAAGAGAACAAAAAGTGGCTTCAATTTCAAAGGGAAGGTCTTTCCCTTCCTGCAAATCTGGGAATCTAAACTGCTACAAATTAAATGCAAGGATCAAAATATTTTTAAACATTCAAAGACTCAAATTAATTTTTCTCCATGTACCCTTCATTGGGTGCCATCAAATAACTATGAAAAGTTATTAATGTATATTTCATAAAAATGAAGAATCAAATGTAAGAACTCAGGAGTGAGGGCTGTGCACACAAAAGAGGTGTGAAGGGAGGGCTGGAATAATCTAGTTCAAATTATAACCAGAGGAGTAAGAATTTCATTAGAGAGACTTCAGTCACACACAGTACATGTGAACACACACACACTCATTCACACTCACACTGTTCTTCCTGTAGTGAAATATATAATTCATCAGTCCCTTTTGAGTGCATGTTTGTGTGTATAGAAGCACAGGCACGTGAAAAAGAGCTATGCCATCATCTTTCATGCTAAGAAAATAACAGATAATGTATATTTTTTTAAAGTCACGAAATGGCAGTTAAATTTAAGTTTTGAAATTTGAAGTTAAATGGTTTATATGCTTATTCCTATATTGTATAGTGAATTACAGTGGACCATTCAAAAATAAGTTTCTATAACTAAACACCTTCAGAGTTTCATTATCAATTTAATAATAATAAAGCTTATTTATTGTATCTCAAAGGATATCAGAAATTTTCAAAAATGTTTTCTAGAATGATAACAAAAAATGCTAAAAACAATCAACACTTGCTAAAAAATAGTGCTTGTTTTAAGTGATATAAACATAATCTTCCATATTACAGAGAGCTATATCCATTTTATTTTCATCTAGGAAACTCCTTTCTCTTTTATTTTTTCTTATCTGCTTTCTGCAAGGCAAATGAACCAAATATTTGTGTTTTAAATTATTCTGTAGCAATAGAAACTGGTTTCATGTAGTCATATGATTTTCTAGGAAACAGACTAAATTTACCACCCTTCTTTGTTACTAACTCCTGGTTAAATGTAAACAGAAGGACTTTTTTGATGGTTAGTTTTAAGTGTCAATTTGACTATGTAATGGGGCAGCCAGATATTTGGTTAAACATGATTCTGTGTCTAAGAAGCCGTATCTGAGTGAGATTAACATTTGAATCTGTAGTCTGAGTAAAGCAGATTGTCTTCTTCAGTTTGAGCAGATTTCATTTTGTTTGCCGAACACTTTAATAGAGCAAAAGTCTGAACAAGAAAAATTCACATTCTTTGCCTGATGCTCTGAGCTAGGAGGTCAGTCCTCTTCTGCAGGACTCAGATTGGAACTTACATCATTGGCTCTTCGGGTTTGCACTCCTTTGGACTGCAAGATATTGGGACTTCTCAGCATCTCTATAGTGTGATAGTGTGAGCCAATTTCTTATAATTATGTGTGTGTGTGTGTGTGTGTGTGTGTGTGTGTGTGTGTGTGTGTGTAGTCACTCCTTGGCTACAGTTAGGGATTGATTCCAGAACCTCTTGCACATACCAACATTTGCAGATGTTCAAGTTCCACATGTATCATGGAGTAGTATTTGCATATAACCTAAGCACATCCTCCCATGTTCTTCAATCATCTCTTGATTTCTATAATACCTAATACAATGCAAATGCTATGTAAATGGTTGTTATGCTGTATTGCTTTGGGAATAATGACAGGGAAAAAGTCTGTACATGTTCAGTACAGACATAATTTTTTAAAAATATCTTCAATCTGAGATTGAACCTTTGAATGTGGAACTCACAGATATGGTGGGCTGACTATATGTAAATGCATGAGTGTGTGTGTGTGTGTGTGTGTGTGTGTGCATGTGTATATGAAATTAGTACCTTCTAGAAATATAGAAGCATTTTTTAAGGAAAGGTCAGGAAGCCAAAGCTAAATTATTCAGAAAGAAGTTGGACATGGCACCATTGAGTTGCTCATCAGCCAAATTACTACTTTTGGACTTCATCTAAGTCGATGTTATTTTTATTTTTATTACTTTTTTGCCACTCATAAATTAGCCTCATTCTAACTAATACATCCTTCAAAATAAGACTATAAAACCCAGTGTTTTAATATTTGGTGTATTGGCCAGGGTTCCCTAGAGTAACAGAACTCACAGGACACATATATGGTATAGGGGGATTTATCAAATCAGCTTACAGTCAAAAGCAGTGTAGTCCCAAGTTTCGGACTGCGTGTGGAGAGCTGGAGGAACCAGCAGCTGATCGAGCAGTCCAAGAGCTAGAGTTTCAGAATCAGAACGACCACTAATTCAGTTCCAGTCCAAGCTGGAAAGTCCAGGAATCTCTCTGAAGAAATGATGGTGAAGGTCCAGTTTGAAGAGCTGAAGACTGCTATCTCAGATAAGAGCAGACATGCTTTCTTCAGGAAGAACCACGCATGCGTTCACGCGGCTTTCTCCTTTTATCCAGGTCTTGCACCTATCAGAACCGTGCTGTCTACATTCAGTGTAGGACTTCCCCTTCAATCTGCCATTACATAAACCAATCATCTCATCAACACATCCAAAGTCACATAATCTTAGGTGTTTCATGATCCAATCAAGTTGACAATCCAGTCTAACCATCACAAGTCTGCCCCTTGTCAACTTGACTCCCAACCCTGTCTCTTTAAATCATATTAATCTTCAATAAACACAATAACAATATCAAAATCTCACCTAACATGATATAACTATCCCATGTAGAAATGAAAATGCACTAGTTACTTCCCCTGAATAGGAAGGAAAGTTGTTCTAAGTGATGCTTATTCCTGATACTTAGATACTATAATGTAGTTTTAACAACACTTAAGTACTGATATTAAATCCATCAATATTATGTTACATTATAGAGGAATAAAGGAAGAGATGAAACAGAGATATCTACTCAATACATGTAAATACACACACACACACAACAGAACTTGCACTAATTTTTTATCATTCATTTCCTCTTATGTAACGAAAAAATCACATAAACTCAAAAACAAAACAAAACAACAACAAAGAAAACAGTAAATGCTCCAACAGCCATAGGGACATGTAAAGAAGAAATGGAAGTCAGTTTGAGATGTCTACTACAATTCTAGGATGATTTGAGCATTAATAAAAACTATGATGGTAATGAATTAAACAAAATAAAACTATGCAGGCTCATACTGATATTAAATAAACAAATAGATGAATAAATAAATATATGGTGGAGAACACAAAGCTATTCCTTTCAGCAGAATCCTAAGTAATAAGTATAAAAGGAATGTCAAATGAAGAAAAACATACATAGATTCTGTCTTGGTCAACATTCTCACTGTACAATCCAAAAAACTGACCACACAACTTAGAGGAAGAAAGATTTATTTGCTCACAGTTTTCTTGGAGATTTTGAGTTCAGTCCATGTGAGGCCAGAGTCTGTAGATCTCAGGGTATGGGGGCAGAGGACAGAGAGAGGGAGAGAGCAAGGGCTCTGCTCTCACATCATGGGGGGTGGAAGCAAGAGAGCAAGCCAGCAAGGCGATTCAAAGACAAAAGCACAGTCCCTAAGGTCACACCCCCTGGGCCCACTTTCTCCAGTCACACCCCACCTGTCTCTGTTACCCTCCAGTAAGCCCATCACAATGGATGTGTTTGCTGATGAGATTACAACCCTCATGACTTAATTACATCAACTTTGAACATTAATACATGAGCTCTTCAGGAGACATTCTATATCTAAGCATAACAGATGCTAAAATCATTGAACCATAATTTGATGAGGAAAAGAGTATGCATGTATTCTAAAATGTCTCCCCCCAAATTGTTTAATTCCTAAGTGAAAACTATTAAATATTACTCTAAAAACCCCAGTGGACATTATAATCAGTGTTAATATTACCAGCATTAGGACAAACCAGCATCATGTGCCTGCTAATATGATGCTCTGAACAGGATATGGTGTCACTCCAGTGATATTCTTGCAAAATTATACAGCTTCATTCAAATAGTAAAGAAATAAGAGGAAAACTAAAATGAAACAAGTTGTACAAAATAGCTTGCTGAGGCTGAGACAGGAGGATAGCAGGTTTGAGGCCAGCCTCAGAAATTTAGCAAGACCTTGCTTCAAAGTAAAAAAATAAAATGTTCTGGGGGTGTAGTAGTTTGGGGGTAGAATGCCCGTGGGTTTGATACTTAGTACAAAAACAACAACAACCTAATTAAAATAAATAAAAGCTGAGAAAGGGGTTCAGATAAAAAGACAATAATGAAAACATGGGTATGCATGTGTCACTATAGTTTATCACAATAGCTAAATTATGGAACCACCCTAGGTGTCCATCAACAGATGAATGAATAAATAAAATGTAGCATACACATACAATGGAATTTTATTAAGCCATAAAGAAGAACAGTTATGTAATTTACAGGAAAATGGATGGAACTAGAGAACACCATGTTAAGTGAGATCAGTCACACTCAGAAAATCAAGGTCCTCATATTTTCTCTCATATGTGGAAGCTAGAGAGAAAATAGAAAAAAAAGAACATTATGAAAAAGAAGAGAGACTAGTAGAATAGAAGAAAGGAATTGAGGAAGGGAGCAGGGGAGGGGAGAAGTTTGGAGAAGGAACCAGGCCAAATAATGTTAGGCTTGTATATGAACGTATGACTGCCAATTACACTAGTGTTCATGGGAGGGAGAAGGGGGAGGGCATGAGTATGGAGGGAAATGTTTCAAGAGATGTTGTGTGCAGATATGAATATATCACATTGAATCTTATTGTGATGTATATCTACAATGCACCAATAAAATAAAAATAAAAAATAATATAGGACCCTGTAGTAGGAAAAATAGCTGTTAACAATAATATTGAGATAAGTGGAGAAATCTGGATATAGACTCTGGGTTAGGTAATATTGTATAAGTATTAAATTCACTGATTTTTATTACTAGACAATGGTTAAATAAAATATTGTTCTTGTTTTTAGGAAATAAACACTGTATTCAGGGATAAAGGGGAAAAATAAGTAAGCATAAATAATCTTGTGCCAAGTGCTGTGTGCATGTATGGCACTATCACTATGATTTACATTATGATGTGAAACTGTAATGCACTGTCACAGTTAGATATGAAATGTCTTCTAAAGAGCTGATTTATTAATGTTTGGAGCTTATGTAATTGAGTCATGAGGGTTATAATCCCAGAAGCAGAAAAATCCATATGGCTGGAGGAGGTGGTCCCTGGAGGTGCAGCCTTGGGAATTATATAAATGGTTCGTCCTCTTCCTGCTCTTTCTTGCTTCCGGCCTTGGTGATGTAAAGAGCGCAGCCAATGTGCTCTCTATCCACAACCTGCCACCATGCTCTGAGATCATGGTCCCCAGCCTCACATTGACTGAGCCTGAAACCAAAAATAAATATTCTTTTCTCTAAGTTATGTGGTCAGATATTTACATTATGGCTGCAAGAATGATGACTATAATGTGCGCCAATAAAAGTATATACAAAATTAGTTTTTTCTCTTAAATATGTTCCATGTGTCTGCATTTATATATATATATTTGTGTAAAGTGTCCAATAATCACAGCATGAAATGAAGAGAAAAAAATCACATTTTAATTTTTATACATATGATTAATGTTTTTTAAAAAACTCCAACTTTGCATGGGTCAGTTACATTAATCATTGAGTCTGACACCCAATTGTGCAAAGTATGTAAAAAATAAGCATCATATGAAAGCATTCATAAATATTACTGGACTCAATAAAAATCCCTTTTGCATAGTGGCTTAGCCATTGAGATCTTGGATCACATAGTCTCAATTCAAATCTCAGAAATATCAATGAAGTCTGAGATAATGTCTGAAGCTCTGTAAATCTATTTTCAAGTGTATACAGTGAGAATAACAGTAGTATCCACCATGAACATAATTGTCTAAGTTAGGAGAGGTCACTTACATAACTAGGTTAGCACAGTGCTTAGAATACACTGAGCAGCTAATCATGGATATCATTAGTAGTAGCAGTATACATGACAGACATTTATACAGATGCTTGTATTCTGGGCTTGAAATATTGGCAGTGAGAACTAATATTTTTAAAAGTATGCCACTAAAGCCCATGAACTTTAAAACCTAACTTTCTCGGCTTCACAAAATCAGAGAAGCCCATGGTCATATAGTCACACAAATTCTATCATCTTATCAAGAACGTTATAAGAAGAAAATAACATCTTGGGGACCAACAGAAAAGAGAAAGGGAGGAGCAATAGAAGAAGGATGTCAAGATCACCTTTAGGAGCCACATGGGTTTCCTGACAGGGGTGTGGCTGGGAAGCACATAGCGGTGGACTGTCACATGATATTCACCCAGCACAAGAGCTCAAGGAGAGTATCAGGGGATTGTGGACCCCAGTGAAGAGTTCATGCTGCTTAGCCATTTGGAATGCTTCCATAGAATGGCCTGAGGAGGATTTGTATGAAGGTTTGGGGAAGGGGCTGAGCAGCAGTGTTGGGGAACAGTGAATACCAAAGCACCACTCAACTGTGTGTGAACAGGAAGGCAGCCACCAAACACCCTCTAGTATTTTAGAAGTTCTCCCAATATTTAAAAACCTTCACATCTAAGGGAGGAGAAACCCCAGGGGAACAAGAGAGGTGATCTAGGGCAGGGTGGAGGTGGAGAATTAATGAAGGAAACACTTCCATTGACATTAAGTACATATGTGAGAATACCAATGCCAATCTCAATATCACGTAGGGGGAGGGGGCAATGAGGAGGGAGCCAGGAGTAAACTTACCAAGTGCTGTGTGTATGCATGTCACTATTACTCTGAAAAACATTATGATGTAAGATTACAATGCACCAATAAAAATATATAAAAGATGAAAAACCTTCACATTTCTTCTTTCTTTATAAATTCAAGCATATTGTCATGTACCATTGAACACATGTGGTAAAACCACTCTGAGACTGTCTTAAAAAAAACAAAGGATTAGTCTTAACATCAGAATTATGAATGACCCTATGAATTTGCTAATTATTTTCCCTTCTGTAGATAGTACCCTGCCTTTTTTCCATAGTTGCGTTTACATATGCTCACAACACATTCATCTCTGTTCTCTGCATTTATAAACAATTACTTCATAACAAACCTCATAAATAATTGAACAGCCTCACTCCAGAGGCTGCAAAGCAACCTATTCACACCCTCTCCCACATGCCACTGAGAGACTCATGAGAAAGAAAAACAGATCAACTCAGGGATGTGATTCAGGAATCTAATTGTCAGTCCATTCTGTTGCCATAAATTGAGATTTGCCTGGGCATCTTGCCATATTTTTATTCAATCTTCTCTCCCTGTATTCAGTTCTGATTTTCTATATCTATCATTGAACGATGTTGATTTTGTTATAGCTCTGCAAAAAATACTTGCATGTTTTGTTGTTTCAAAAAATGAATGTTATTTTTCTCTAGAGATGGACTATAGAAGCAATAAATGTAAATAGTATTTTCTTCTAATAATAACTCAGGGCCAAGAATACTGACCAGGTTGAACCAAGGATTATAGGTTTTAAAATCTAATATTACGGCGCGCCCCACCCCGGAAGCCCCCGGCCACCTCGCCGGGCCCCTTGCGCGCCGGGTACCGGACCGCCCGTGCACGCCCCACCCCGGAAGCCCCCGGCCACCTCGCCGGGCACCTTGTGCGCCGGTACCGGACCGCCCTCGCGCGCCCCACTCCGGAAGCCCCCGGCCACCTCGCCGGGCCCCTTGTGCATCAGGTACCGGACCGCCCGCGCGCGCCCCACCCCGGCAGCCCCCGGCCA
>PVJS01061599.1:0-10947 GCA_004027185.1 Glis glis | reverse complement strand
GACTGGCATGGAGAAGAGACAGAAGCTCCCTCTTTTCTCCAGGAGCTCTGCTGCCTGGAACCACCAGGCCCCAGAACCAAACCTCCCTCCCTGGCCCTCTTTCCAATTCTCTTTCCCTGGGTTGGAGAGTGGGGGCACAGAAAGAATATACCAGTTCTAAGCTGGGCATAGTGGCACACGCTTGTAATCCCAGTACTTGAGAATCTGAAACAGGAGGATCACAGGTTCGAGGATAACCTCAGCAGCTTAGTGAGGCTCTCAAAAACTTAGCAAGACCTTGTTTCCAAGTAAAAAAAATTAAAATAGGTCTGGGAGTGTAGCCCGGAGGTAGAAGGCCCCTGGGTTCCATCCCCAGTAACACACACACACACACACACACACACACACACACACACACACAAGAATGTACCGGTTCTTATGACGGCCCTTGTTGCTTGTCATCCCTGGTGGGGTCTCCGCTGAGGCATATTCACCTGGTGTCATATGATCTTTGTGGGGTGGGGGTCAGGATCAAAATGGTCTCAGGTTTGATTGTCTCAGCGGGATCTTCCCAGATCACCCAATGACCTGAGTGCTGCTACTAGTTACAAAGAGATGATTCTGGAGCTAATTATTCTTGGTGCTTATTAAATTGAGAAGCATTTCCCACCCCCTCACTTAGTTCCAGCTGTTGTTGCATCTTCTGTGAAGAAGCCTGCCCTGCTTCTCCATCCCTCTCAGCCCTTGGCCCAAGAGAACTTTCTAGGATGGTGGAATATTCTGTGGCTGGCCTGGCAGGTAGCCATGAGCCACAGGCAGCTCTTAGGCAGTTGAAATGTAGCTAACAAGACTGAGAAACTGGATTTTAAATATTACTAAATTTTCATTCAGTTAAATTTAAATAGCCACACATGATAGTGGCTATTTAACTATTTATAGTTGACAACACTGCTACATGTTTATGCATCTGCTAAATTTCAATTTCAATTTCTTTCTTCTTTCTAGGGAGAAGACTGCAAGATCTGTGGAGGCCAGTAGCTGCCAGCTCATTGGACAAAGGCCCAGGTGGAATAGATATCCATTACTGTGGAACATTCTGGCTTTCTTTCTACCTCTAGATCTAATATTGGAGCTTCTCAAGAAAAGCCATGGCTTTAGTCACGATCAACAAGAAGATGAAGGAGATAGCCACCTGTTCCATCTGCCTGAACCTGATGACCCAGCCAATGAGCATCAGCTGTGGACACAGCTACTGCTATTCCTGCATATGGGGCTACTATGTCAGGCAAAGCCAAACAGGACCTTGGCAACAATTCTCCTGTCCTCTCTGTGGCGTCCGGTTTGTTTCCAAGGATGTCCGGCCCAACAGGGATCTGACAAACCTCATTGAAGTCATCACGGAGATGGATAGTGAAATGCTGTGTGAGCAACATGGAGAACAGCTGCAACTCTTCTGTGAAGATGAGGGCCAGCTCATCTGCTGGCGCTGTGAGCGGGCGCCACAGCACACTGGGCATACCGTGGTGCTTGTGGAAGATGTGCACCAGGGCTACCAGGTGAGCATGCAGGCCAGGGGCCGCAGCAAACACCTTTTCCCAAGTCACTCCTGAGACCTAAGAGTATTAGCCTGAAGCCTAAGATTATGACCCCACAATAGAGCTTTTTCCATGCTGTTCTGAAAAGTAGTTTGTGATGGATCTTTGCTCCAAGTCTAAATCCTGGACCAGAGTGGTACTCATCACTGGGGATTTTTATTTGGGGAGTGAATAGTCAGTGATGTTGAAATGATCACTTTGGCACTACTAAAATAAAAGGAAGATCAAGGAGTAAAATTTAAATGATCCCTATGGAAAGGAGAGAGGGGGCAGTTTCTAGCAAGATTCTGGGAGATTCAAAGATTGGACATGATAGGTCCTGGAAGTTAGTGTGGAAGGAGGGGATTTCCTACCCTCTTCTTGAGAGCATGTTAGGGAGGAAGCCCCTTGCTATGGCAGAGTGAAGGCCCAGTCTTGCTGCCCCATCCCCCTGTACCCTTCTAGATAAGAGGAAAACAAGCTCAGTGAGGGGCTCCTCCTTCTCTCCTCCGGGAAGCAGAGGTGGGTTTGTGTGAAGGTGCCAGATCATGCATAAGGACGCATCAATCCTGACCATAGCTCAGCACACACTGCTCTTTAACTCCATGGAGCACCTCATCACTGCAATGTGGACATTTATATTTGAATTATTTTCCCACCAAGTAATAAGAAAAGGAGCAGTACCAGGTAATGGTTATAATAGGCCCCAGAGCTAAACTGCTCAGGTTGAAATCTTAGCTCTGGCACTTACCAGATAGGCGTTTTGGTTAAATATTTAATATCTTCATACCTCGGTTTCCCTATCCATAAGTGGAGATAATAGTAGTCTCCTCCCTCCTCCCTAACACACATACCCAAGATTTATCTAAGCTTTAATAAGGTCATTACAATATGTAAAGCTTAGGATAGCACTTGGCATATAGTAAGGGCGATACAGTCTTTTGCTAAATCAATTACATAGAGCCCTTTCCTGGGAGCACTCTAGAATTAATGCATATACTTATTGGATTTACAGAGGACGGGAGCCAATTCTGTTGGTTTTGACCATAATGAGCAATTTGGATCAGCCTCAGGTTTCTGTCAGGAACCATTTTGAAAAATAACCTAAAAGCTAGACATGGATACTAAGTCCTTTTAAACTGGTTTCATGATGCCATTCTTGAACACATATCAGAACCCTCCTTTTCTCCATGAACTGTTTCTAATAACTTCGGCTGGTATCCTGGTTTTTCCTTTCTACCTCACCCATAATACTTACAATGTTTCATGTGTGCCAGACACCCTGGTATTGGTTATGTTTGGTTCAACACATTGTTTTATAAAATCTTCTTTTAGATGGTTGCCAGCATCCAGGTGCAGCTTTTCCCTGGCAAGACTGTACTGGTGGATGTACTCAGGCCCTGGGTCAGCAGATGAGACTGGAGTCCCAGCTCCACAATCTGCCAGTGACATCTCCTAGGGCGAATTTACTCACCCTTCCTAAGCCTCTTTCCTAAATCATGTTGAAAGCTCTGCCAGCTGTTCAGGCTTGCTAAGGGGGATCAATAAGTTAACACACACACACAGCCCTTAGCCTGCTCCCTAGCAAAATGTGAGAGCTCACTATTCATTGTGATTTGAATACATATTAGGGTACTGGGATTCCCATTAGGTGTCTAATGAAGAATCAAATTGCATATACTTGACTCACCCAATTTTTTTCTTCAGGAAAAGCTCCAGAAAGCTGTGACAAACTTGAGCCAACTCCAGGAGGAATATGTGAATCAGACGGCATTTGTGACAAATCAGATAACTAAATGGAAGGTCAGATTTTGAGTTCATTGATATCAAGATATTTTGCCTTCTAGAGTTTAAGCATAGAAAACGATTGGGGCAAAGCACAATGATGGTTTATTTTCACCAACCCAGACCAGATAGATGAAACTCAAAGAAGAAACCATTGTTTTTAAGCTCTAGTTGTTTATATTCATGAGATTTTATCACCAACTCCACACTGGGACCCTCTCTGCCAAGAATCAAGGGCTCTCCTACCAGATCCACTTTTGGTGATGTTCTTTACAAGTTTTGCTTTAAGAAATTCCCTGGCTCAGAGATACCTTCTTATATCCCAAATAAAAATTCATTTTTGTCCTTTTAACTGATAACGTATTTAAACCCAGCCTAGCTCTGTGATTAAATTATCTAGTACTTCCTGTTCTTTCTTCCTTTTATATGTTGGTGGAAGAAGAAGGAAATCAATCAGGTGACTATAGAGAACGAGGGAAGAAAGGGACCTTCTTCCAATTCAAGTGGTTTGTGGGAAAATAATGTCCTGGTAGCTGATCATGGCGTGTGTGTGTGTGTGTGTGTGTGTGTGTGTGTCTGTGTGTATTAGACTGCATAACATAAAATTTGCCATTTTAAGTATACTGTTCAGTAGCAATAGTACTTTCATGTTGTTGTACAATCATCACAATACCCATCTCTAGAATTTTCTTCATCTTTCAAACTAGAAACTCTGTCCCCTTTAAACACTAACTCTCCATTCTCCCAACACCTGGTAACCACTATTCTGCTTTCCATGTCTATGAATTTAGCTACTATAGGTGCCTTATATAAGTGAAATCTTACAATATTCATCTCCTTGTTTCTGACTTATTTCACTTAGCAGAATATCTTCAAGGTTTATCTTGTAGCAAGGTCAGACTTTCTTTTTTGTCTCTTATACCACATTTTGTTCATTAATCCATAGATGGAAATCTAGTTTGTTTTTTTCACCTTTTGACCATATTTTCTTGACTCTAGGAAAAGATAGAGATTCGAAGACAAAAAATCAGGTCTGACTTTCAGAGTCTCCAGAGTTTTCTGTATATGGAGGAGAAGTCTTATCTCTGGAGGTTGGAGAAAGAAGAAGAGCAGATGTTGAGCATGCTGAGGGACAAGGAGACCCATTTAAAGCAGAAGAGCGATGAACTCAGGAACCACATCCTGGAGCTGGAGACAAAATGTCAGAGCTCAGCCCAGAAATTGCTGCAGGTAAGGCTGTGGACCTCGAGTGGGGGAAGAAGGTGTCAGTGAGCTACACAGAGGAGAAGGTGAAGGAGCAGGGAAGATGGGCATGGCCTGCCTTCACAGAAGGGGCCCATTAGTGTGGGAAATTCAAGGCAATGCTTCTTTAGATTATAAATTAGTATCATTGGAATGGTTCCCACTAGTCCATCAGATGCCTTTTTGTTAATTAGAGAAATGCCTTTCCTCGGGGGAACATAAAGTGGCCTGATGACAACTGGGAGATAGCGCCCACCATCCTCCCCTTGACCCACATGCAAAGATCCCCAGCAAGTGGGCTTTCTCCTGAAGTACTTAGGGCCAGATGGTGACAGCGGGATGGCCAAAATGAATGAGCACTTTTCCCCTGATCTGCTTGTAGAGCCCTGCTCCAGAGCTAGTATAGGCCTTTTTATAGCTGCATGAAGGATGCATCCCATTAAGATAAACAGCTGGATCTGTAGGGTGGCCACACTATCAGGTTAAGAGGGTAGCATGCCTACCCCACCAATACGTGACACCTGTTGCCACCACCTCAGGGGCCTAGTCTCATGGGCTGTGCATGGGTTCCCCACTAAGGACGTTTGTGATAAGGGATCTCTAATATGGGCTCTCTTTGAAGGAAATTAGGTCACTAAAAACAAATCTTGCCAGAGGAACATGAGCAAAGCTCCCCAAGTTGCCCCTGGGCTTTAGCCATGGCAAACATTACAGTCTCAAAGGGTCTGCAAGGAAGGAACAGACTTCCACTGTCTGTAGGAGGAGAGAATGAGAATGTTCCCATCTGTGTAGCCATCAATATCTAAGGCTGGGCTTCTCTCTTTCCTTCTCTGGGAGGAATGTTTATAGAGAGCAGTCCCACATGCCAAATCCCACAAAAACCAATGTTAACACTCGCCTCTTGCTTTTGTTTCTTTACAGGATGTGAAAGACACTCTGAGCAGGTGAGTCCCGTGTGAAGGGAGGGAGGGAGAGGGTGTACAGAGCTGAATGGAATGGATGGCTGAAGAAGTCTCCTGCCTCTGCTTCTCCTAGGAGCTGGGCTGTGAAGCTGGAAGCACCTCCGACCTTTTCCTTGGAGATTCATACTGCGTGTGATGTTTCTAAGCTTTACTTTGATGTTAGGAAGATGTTAAGACGTCATCAAGGTATGTGAGCTCAAGAATCCCTAAATGCTGTGGATAGAAGGGACCTTGAGCCGTGAACAAGCCCACTGCCTGCCCAGCAGGCACAGCCGGAGACTGTTTTCCGTGGAGTGGTCACTGTCTGTTGTTACTGTGCTCTGATGCTCAGCGTGCTATTGCATGCTGGTCATTAGTGCCCACCCTTCAGGTTCCCGCTCTCCCTCTTATTAGCTCTGTGATTCTGGACAACTCCAGCCACTCTGTTTCCCTGCCTGAAAAGTGAATATATTAACAGCTCCCACTTCATTAAATTATCATGAAAATCAACTTCTTTAATATGTCAGCTGTCAGCACAGTGTCTAGCACATGATCAGTGCCACATCACATCATGGTGTTAGATCTGATTATAGTGTTATTGGGAATATTTCAAATTCTTAGAGCAACAAAAAAGGTAGGTGAGTATTATAGAAAAAGAGCACAAATAAATTTAGGGTCTTGACTTGGATAATGCAGGTAAATGTTAGAACCATGACAAAAAACATGTTTTCCTGATTCCAAGGCCTAAGCTTCCGGCTCCCTTGATTCTGTTCATCAGTGTTTGCTATATTTCCACAATTTCTTATCCATAATTATAAACTTCAAGAAACTCTGAGAATGGAAAGTCTTATGATTGATTTGGCTGCAAAATTGAACCTGACCTGAAATGATTTGGTGACTGCATTAGTTATCTGTTGCTACCAACAGATTGCCACAGTTCATTGTCTAAACAAAACACACATATGGCACAGTTTTTTGAGAGTCAAGAATTGGCACAGCTTGGAAGGGTCCTCTCCTTAGGGTCTCTTGAGGCTGTAGGTAAGGGGTTGGCCAGGCTGTGTTCTTATCTGAAGGACTGGGAAGAACCCATGTCCAAGCTTACAGATGGCTGGCAGAATTGTTCCTTTAAGGTTGCAGGACTCAAGACCTGCTGTTGGCTGGAGGCCTCTACCCGGCTTCTTGCACGTGGACCCTGAGCATGGCCAGTTTTTTCTTTAAAGTGAGCTCAAGCAGAGTCTCTATAGCAAATCTGCTGGCAAGATGGAGTCTTAAAATAATGAAATGTAATCAAAAGAGTTCCATTCATCATCTGCCATATTCTATAAGTGAGAAGCAATTCTCAGATCCTGCCCATACTTAAAGGGTAGGAATTTTATAAGGATGTGAACACCAAGAGCCGGGGACCATGGAAGGCCACCCTTGAGTGTGTCTATCATTGCATCCAAAGCTAAATTACATTCATGTAAAACTATTTGAACTCTTTATTTATTCTACTTACTTTGAATATAAGTTTTGCTGTAAACTATTGATGCATTTGATTACAGGAGTCTGTCTTTGACCCTAATGGGGGTGAACATGTGAGTATAATACCTTGAAATGAAAGTGTTGGTGTGAGGAATGTGCATCATAGTTGTATTGGATTCTACGGATTTTCAAATTGTAATTATTTCAACCTCACCAGCAACATAAGAACTCTCACTGCTCCACATCTCCCTGGATTTGTGTCTATCATTTTTGCCTATCTGATAGATTTGAAGTGGTACCTAATTCTGGCCTAAGTTTCTCTAGTGAGGTAGAGTTTTTTCTTTATCTCTTTTTTCTTTTCTTTTCCTTTCTAAAACATGTCCATTAACCTTTCAGATTTTTTTTTTTTGGTACTGGGAATTGAATCCAGAGGCATTCTACCTCCAAGCTGCACCCCCAGCCTGATTTTATTTCTTATTTGGAAACAGGGTCTCACTAGGTTATTGAGAGCCTCGCTAAATTGCCGAGGCTAGCTTTGAACCTGCGATCCTCCTGCCTCAGCCTCCCAAGTACTGGGATTACAAGTGTGTACCACCATGTCCGACTCAGAATTTTTTATTGGGTTCTTTCCATATTGATTTCTGGGATCTTGTTGTAGCCAATATTTTCTCCTAGTATGTAAATTGCATGTTACACTTTCATTTTTTATAGAGTTTTAAATTTAGAGCATACATATTTTCCTCTTTGGGTCGATGACTTGTTTCAAAAAAGCTCTGTCATCATCGGGCATTGAAATTGACTACTGAGTTAATTAGATTCATTTATAACATCATATGGGTTCTTTCCTATAATCTGATAATGTGGTGATTGTGATAACTTACTTTCTAATGTTAAACCATAATTGTGGTCTCAGGATAAACTAAATTGATGCACATACACACATACTCTCTCTCTTTATATATATAATCTCACATAAATATAGATTTGATACCCAAGTTTCAAGGAATCATGCAAAATCATTGTGCTACAATCATGTTGCCAGATAAGAGTTGGTTACAGAGTGGTAATATAAAATAACCCATGGGAAGGAGGAATCCTGACATTAAAGAAAATTTAGCTTCCATCCATAGTTTGAGAGCATTATGATCATAATTGTAGTGATGATGATGACAGACAATTGCTAGGGAGGTGGGGAGAATCTTTTTACAAATCAGATCTCCTCTTGTTTAAGGTGAGTTCATATATTTTATAAAAGTTCTGGAAGGACACTCCTTTCCCATAACCATAACTAGGGTTCTGCTGGCTCTGTTGTGATACATTGTAAGTTTGCTGCACACCTGGACTCCTTGTCCAGGTGGTAATATATATATGGAGAAAGAGAGAATACTATATCTCTGATAGTGTAAAATAAATAAAGCCAAACTTTCGTATCTATAAAATATAAAGAAATTGCATGTTTTTGGTATTTCGTATTATATATATGAATATACTAATATGCAAAACATATGTTAATATGTAAAATATTGTTTTTTATTTACATATTATGAAATATAGACATAATACTTATAACATGTTATATTATAAATATGTTGAATGTATATATGACATTATACATATATGATAATGTGTGCATGTATTTACATATATATAAAGTTTGAGCTGGATGTGGTGGTGCAGGCCTATAATCTCAGTACTTAGGAGGCTGAATCAAGAGGATCGCAGGTTCAAGGCCAGTCTCAGCAAGTTAGTGAGACCCTGTTTAAAAATAAAAAAAAGAACTGGGGATATAGCTTGGAGGTAGAATGCCCCTGGGTTCAATCCTCAGTACCACAAACAAAGTTTGATTTGCTATTTGTACTTTTCTGTACAAAATTTCTTGTTATATGTGCATATGATTATGAAATGGAGATGGGGAAGGGTCCCTTTTCACTCCATTATTTCGTGACTCCTGTAAGTCCTACATAGGAGAAGGGCTTTGGACCAGGCAGGAGCCATAGTAACTCTGATTGGTTCTGGTGTTTGGTGTCTTTGACCCCATGGCGAGGAGGATGAGGAGGATGGCATTGATATTATTGTTACTACCACTTACTAGGCACTTACTAAGTCCCAGGAATGTTACTAAGCACCAGGCAGACACTGGCTCATTCAGTTCTTTCTACCATTCATCATATAGTAGAATGGTAGAAAGATGGTTTTCACTTTGTTAGCTCACATAGCTAGTAAGAAACAATGCTTGAATTTGAACATAGGCTGATTTTATTTAAAATAAGTTGTGTTCCCTGTACCCAAAATAATGTTTTTGTTGTTGTTTGCAGTCAGTGTGACTCTGGATCCAAATACAGCTCATCCTGGCCTAATTCTGTCTGAGGATCAGAGACAAGTGACTCGAGGACACGACCAGGAGAAACTTGATGTTTCTGCCGAGAGATTCAGTGCCTTCCCCTGTGTCATGGGCTGCCAGGGCTTCACCTCAGGAAGATACTACTTTGAAGTGGATGTTGGAGAAGGAACTAGTTGGGATTTGGGAGTTTGTGTGCAAAATGTGCAGAGGGGTATTGACATGAAGCAGGAGCCTGGGTTTGGATTCTGGACCATCAGGCTGTGCAAAGAGAAAGACTACCTAGCACTCACCTCTCCCCCTACTCACCTTCCTCTGACTGAGAAACCCCTGGTTGTGGGAGTTTTTCTGGTCTATGAGGCTGGAATTGTATCCTTTTACAACATGACTACTGGCTCCCACATCTTTACCTTCCCGAAGGCTTCCTTCTCTGATACTCTCCGGCCCTATTTCCAGGTTTATCCACATTCTCCTTTGTTTCTGCCACCCCCAGATGAGTAAAGAAAGGAGCAAAATCTCCTTGGTTTAACCAATGTAAATTCCATAAGGTCAGAAATGTGGTCAGTTTTCTTTACTATTATTACTTTAGTACTTAGAATACTACTGGACTTCTAGTGGATACTTAATAAATCTGCACTGAATTAATGAATATAAAGGCTGCAGTAATACCACAGATGGTCAGCCTGATCAAGGGGAAAGCAAAATAATAGTTCCCTGGTCAGGTTGATGGAGGCTGGGTTGTTGGGAGCAGGTGAAGGGAATCAGCATATGTTACCCTAAAATATGCCTCTTTAACATAAGGATTGTTTGAACTGAAAACAACCAAGAAAAAACAGATACAAAAAAAGCTCTCTGCTCTCCTACTCTTTGCCTAAATGTGGGACACAATTTTGTAAAAGTTGATCCCCTTCCGTTCTATCCAGGAAGGACAGAACTTCATCACTGGAGATGTTGAGCCTGGAGACAGTACCAGAGGAAACTACATAACACGCCTTGTATTGTATAACAAGCCTTGTAGCTTCCCTATATATTTACCTTCCTACAGTTTGTGACCCTAGAAACCCCAGACTGGGATTCCTTGTATAGGTGAGCAAAAAAAAAAAAAAAAAATTATATATATATATACTTTTTTCCTCTACCCATCTTGGGGTCTCCATCTGGGCCACTATAAACTAGACTAACAAAGACACATTAACAAGAGAAAAGCAAACAGAAATTTATTAACATGTATATGACACATTTGCAGGGGAATACAGAAGAGAAGAGTAATGCCAAGTGTGGAACGGATGTGTATAGTATTTTAAGAACAAAAATTTTAGAGAAGTGACAGCCAAGGAGAAGGACTTTGAGTTTCTAGGGTCACAAATTGTGAGAAGGCAAATATACAGGGAAGCTATAAATTCATGAACTGTTATAAAACTAAAGTTTTGGTTTTATACTGTTTCAAGAATATAGTTGTCACCAGGTATGGTGGCACATGCCTGTAATTCTAGTTCTTGAGAAGCTGAGATAGGAGGATCACAGGTTTGAGGCCATCCTCAGTAATTTAGCAAGGCCCTCAGCAGGTTAGTTAGACTCTGTTACAAAATAAAAAATAAAATAGGGGTGGTGGTGTAGCTCAGAG
>PVJS01061597.1:0-10953 GCA_004027185.1 Glis glis | reverse complement strand
GTGGCCAGCCTCAGCTACTTAGTGAGGCCCTCAGCAACTTAGTGAGACCCTGTTTCAAAATAAAGAATAAAAATTAGGGCTGGGGGTGGAGCTTGGAGGTAGAATGCCCCTGGGTTCAATCCCCAGTACTGCCAAAAACATAAAAAATAAAATAAAATATAAAATAGGGCTGGGGGTATAGCCTGGAGGTAGAAAGCCCCTGGGTTCAATCCCTAGTACAAAAAAAAAAAAAAAAAGAAAAGAAAAAGAAAGAAAAGTGGAAGGGCAAGCAGGCATGTGCAGAAGAACACAAGGGGCCGCCTCTACTTATTATGACCCACTCTCTCCACAACGAACCCACCCCCACGAGACAGTCACCGTGCCTCTTAATAACTCATCGTCTCTTAAAGGCTCCCTGTCCCGACACCACCACAATGCCAAGCAAATTTCAACATGAGTTTCGGAGGGGACAAACCACAGCAGAAGGCTTACCAGAGGAGGTGGTGCTGGAAGTGAGGAGAGGGGTGTAGTGGTGGGCTGGGGCCTTAGGCAGGAGAAACAGCAGAGAGGAGGCAGCCTAGAGCCAAGGCCATGCGTGGCAGGAGGTGAGCTGCAAGTCACTCTGAAACATGAGGGAATGATGGGGCCAGAGAGCGAGGAAGGGAAGGACGACACGGAAGCAGAGGTTCAAAGCCAGCTAATGTGTTTCTTGGGTGGGAAACTGGCATAGTCTGGGAGTGGAAAAACCGGGATGAAAAGGTGTATCCGAGAGCTAAGGACCAAGGGAGGAAGGGAAGAGGGAGATGGGGCCCTGGAGGAGCCAAGGGAGCCTCCGGCATGTTGGTGAGGCCAGGCTTGGTGATGAAAGAATTTGGGTAGCAGAATATGTGGGTCCTGAAGAAGGAAGGGGGGATGGGAGCTCAGGATGGGATGTTTGGAGATGGAGGAATCCCGCCCCAAAGGCTTCTGGGACCCAGGATAGACCAGTAAGGATGCAACCAAATGGCTGGGCAGATCTCAGAGTAGGAGTGGACTCAGGGGGGCCCCAGGCCCTGGCAGTGCACAGGCATCTCACCTGCTGTTTCTGGACAGTCAATGTCTAGGACCTCGAAGAAGTGTTCAATGCAGAGAGTGTTGTTAATGACTTTAGAAAAAGACAGGGACATAGTGCTGAAGTCAGAGCTTCGTGTTGCACGCAGTTCACTCCCAGGCACTTAAGTAACCCTTTAAATCTCCTCTTCTTGCTCCCCAAACTTGGCTCAAAATACAGAGTAACAGAAGGAGGGAAGGGAACGCCAGGTCAGGTCCTCTGAGCCCCCAACCTGCTTCTCCCTTCCTGCTGCGGGGCCAGAGGGGACCCTCCCCTCTGCCTCAGCCAACTCCAGACATCATTTGCTCCCAGGTCCCCTCGCAGAGGGGGAGGAGGGACCTGCCAAGCCCGCTGGAGGACAGCCCTGCACGCGGCAGCCAGGGAAGCCTGCCAGGCGCTGCATCTGGCCGGGCTTCCCCACCCGCTCCCATTCCTCATCACGCTGAGGCTCAGAGGTGAGCGGGGGAAATGGCCAGCCCTCCTCCCGCCAGCACCCCCAAAGTCACGTCATCCAAGCATTCCCTCGGGGAGGGCGGCCCCCTCCCTCTGACCTCAGCCTGTTTCACTTGGCCAGAGCCCACCCCTAGAGAGCCAGCCCCCTCCCCAACTCTTGCTCACACCCAGACCCACGCAGGCAAAGGCGTGAGCTATAGATTCCAGCCCTCCCAGGCTGCATGCCGAAGCCCCAAATAAGGTTCCTGGCTGCAGGGATGCCAGCTGGGCTGCAGGGGGCCTGGGGCCTGGGGCCTGGGGCACTGGTCCAGAACACCGCTAAGCAGAATCTCTCAGCAGTTTTAACCAAGGGGTCAGGGCTAGGGAGAAAAGACAGTGAAGCCCAATGTGTGGCACCAGGTTCCCATATTCAGTCCTGGGTTTGCCTTGTATTTGGTATAGGATCTTGGACAAATTACCTAATATCTTTGAGCCTCCATTCCCACACCCATAGAATGAGAGTAGTAAGAGCATGCCTTGGATGGTCTGAGCGAGGATTAAATGGTATGCACGCAAAGTGGCCTCGAGAAACACACCGTGGATGGCAGCTCCTTTTAAATTGAACCCAGGGGCATTCTACCTCCAAGATACACCCCCAGCTATTTTGAAATAGGGTCTCGCTAAGTTGCTGAGGCTGGCCTTGAACTTGCAATCCTCCTGTCTCGGCCTCCCAAGTACTGGGGATTATAGGTGCTCACCACTGCACCAGGCTAGCTCCTTCTTTTTATTTCCTGGGAATTCTCACACCAGGAGCAGCACCAAGGGAGGCTTAGTCTCCCCCTTCACACTTGCCATCAGCCAACTTCAAATACAAGCAGGAGATCTGCTATTATTTTTTTATTTCATCCTTCCTATGACTTCCTTTTGTAATTATTTCTCTTGAGTAATTGGCAATGGACCATTTCCAGTTGTTCCGTGTACTGTGCACAAGAGCGCCTTTAGTAAATTTTGTTGTTGTTGTTGTTGTTATTCAGAGTACTCACTCTAAGCAAAACACACCATGCTTTCTGGGCAGATAGAACCTAATAGCCGCCCGAGACCCCTGCAGAAATGCTGGAGCTCTCCGTCACTGTGCACACGCATGTTCTGCTCTGGCTCCCTACTCCCCTACCCAAGAAGCACAGAGTCCAACATAGAGCCTGGCCCAGCTGTCCCACCACACAAGCTCTGTCCTGATGTCCCTCTGGGTGCCGGGGTTGGGGGCAGTAGCAGCAGGGGGAGCAGTTCCCGGATGACTATAAACAAAAAGCCCAGGAAGCTTCGTAAGCCCAGGCCAGCCTCTGCCCAGTGAGGGCAAAGACGCTTATTTCTACCCACAGCCCCCAGGAAACTGATATCAACACCACCAAACACCTTTGGAGAACACCCCCTCTTTCCAGGGAACAATCCTCCAAATCCAAAGTCATGGACTGAACCACCCCAAAATGAAAAATAGTCAAAAAATATCAATAGGCACTTACATAAAAACTGGCTAATCCATTTGTGAAAAGATGCTCAATCTCATGTGTTCTTGGGAAAAAAAAAAAACAAATCAAAACTGCAAGACAGTGTTTCTATCTGGCCGGTAAAGATGTTCAAGTTTGGTAAGACCCAGCTCGGGTGAAGTCATGAAGAAACAGATACGTCTCATACCTAGTGGGAGGGCCATCTGCCAACATACATCAAAATGAAAAATGTAAACTCTTTGACCCACCAATTCCCCTGCCAGGAATTTATCTTGGGGAATAAATTTACAAAAGTGTGTCAGGTCTTATGTTCAGAGATATTTGGGGCAGCATCCATCAAGTTGTTCTGGGAATCCTCAGAAGAAATACTTTGCAATATCCCCAAGGCTAGGAAGCCTGGATTTGCTGACAGGCACAGTGTGTCGTGGGTGGGGAGAGGAGAGCGGGGTGCGAAAGGACCAGTTGCTTTTGCATGTGTACTCTTCAAGGCAAGGCTGGCTTTGTCTAAGAAGGTGACATTCCTGACTCAGGACAGAGCTTCAACCCATAACACCTGCCTTTATCACATCTAGCGGGTTTTTTTTTTTTGTTTTGTTATGTGTGTGTGTGTGTGTGTGTGTGTGTGTGTGTTACTGAGGATTGAACCCAGAGGCATTCTACTTTCAAGCTACACCCCAGCCCCATTTTTTGTTTTTTTGTTTTAAAAACAGGGTCTCGCTAAGTTGCTGAGGCTGGCCTCGAACCTGTGATCTTCCTGTCTCAGCCTCCCAAGTACTGGGATTATAGGCATGTGCCACCACTCCTGGCTTCAGATCTAGCTTCAAACACTGCTCTTACAGGGCCAGCCAAGTCACAGAGCACCACAATTCCATGACACCTGAGAAAGGGACAGAGCCACCCTAGCGAGTTCCACCTGCTGGGCTCTTTGCTGGAGGCAGCCCTATATAACTGAGCTCAAGTAACCCATACATGAATTCTGCGGATGCGTAAGAGAAGTATAGTATCTCCATCTACCACAAGAAGATGCTGAGGTTCCAAGTGGGTATGTGACTCACCCAAAGTCACAGGGCCAGAACGTAGCAGAGCTTGTATTCCAATCCCAGTGAGCCTGATTCTGAATTCTGTGTTCTTTCCCACCTTCTGGCAAAGCCTCTCACTGTGATCCAGTGACTCTTAGAAAGCTGGGGGGGGGGGCTTGGTGAGCCCCAGGGAGGGAGAGGCAGAGAGGAGCCCACAGAGGTGGTTGAGCCAAGAGAAGGAGGGGAAGAGGACAGGGGCAGGCCTCAGCGGGGACAGCCAGCCAGGCCGGGCCTCACTCAGCACCCATCCCCCACCTGCTCCCTCAGGCTGAGCCCTGCCAGCTGGTAGCCACCCCCTGGCCACTGGGAGGAAGCTCATGGGCTTGCTTGGATTTTGAAAGCTTGAAGCCCTGTGACATGTGTCCTATATGGTGCTATCCCGGTGACCTCTCATCCATTGACTTTCTGTTTCTGCAGAGGACAGAGAAGGGGCTGGTGGTTATAACAGGAGACAGTGGCTCTGGCCAACTCACTTCATCCTTGGGGCCTTATCTTTAAAATGGGAAGATAAGAGAAAGAGCGGAGTTGGTTGGAGTTGGGCAATGACTGTCATTGTCCCTTTCCCTGGCTTCTCACAGTCTCTGTTCCCTGTGCCTTTCTGTGGCTGGGGAGGCTCGCCTGGAGGAATGCTGTGCAGGCCAGAGCTCAGCTCCTGCTCTGGGCATCTGGTTTCCAGCACAGAGGCTGGGGCAAGTGTAAGGGAAGGGGATTCGGAGGCAGAGGCTGGGGATCACGCCCAGTTCTGTCACCACAGACTCTGAGACCGTGGGCCCCACAGTAGGCCGGGGGGGGGGGTGGTAAGCCAACACTCCGTAAGCCTGAGAGCAGGCTGCTGTGCAGGATAATGGCCCGCCTGTCCCCGCCCCAGGCCCTGACATCGTTCCCTCACTGACACGAATGGGAATCTCAACAGAGGACTCTGGTGAGCAAGAGCCACGTCCCCTGAGTTTCAAACTCAACGAGAAAGGGCCAGTGTTGGCCAAGAGAGGACAAGACCCTCAGGCCCTCAGGACCAGGAAGGAACCTGAAGGGTCACTGATCCAAGCTCGGTGTTTGCGTGTGTCCAGCGTCAACAGGGAAGTCACGAGAAAGGCGGGCCATTCGAGCTCGGGCATGTGACCATGAAAGCGTTCTTCCCTGTATCTATGGGAATCTCCCTCCTGCTAGCTCCTGCCCAGACCATGGGGAACGGTCAGTCTCTTCTCCCAAAAGGACATTTTGCAGGCCTCCTCTGGCACCACTTCCTCCCAGTAGCTTCCTGTGTCTCCTCCCATCTGGGCTGCCCTCCTCGTACCCTGTCTCCTCAAGTGCGCACCAACGGCTGAAAGCAACTGTCCCCTATGTAGATGAGTGTAGGCAGACTGGGAAGGCAGAAGCATAGGCTCACCGCCTGGCTCGCTCCCACTGTTCTAAATCCTAAACTGCTGCAAATTCATTAGAAGACACGTGAGCCTGTGGCTGCATCGTGGGAGCTGGAGAGCCACTCATGATGCTGGCCTTCGCTGGCCTCCCGGATGCCCGAACTCTGGCACCGCACGCACCTGCTTCCAAAGCTCCTGCTGTCTGCACGTGGAGCGTTGATTCGTGGATTGGGACCCAGGGCATACTTTTTTCAGGATAGTTCTCTTTATTGAGCATTGATTCAAGGGCCGTTGCCAGGGATGGGGGAAGGGAATGGGGAGTTGTTGTTTAGTGGATAGCATTTCAGTTTTGCAAGCCTGTGCTGCTAATGTAAATGGAATTGTTTTCTTAATTTCCTATTTGAGTTGTTCATTCAAACCCATTGCATTTATGCCTATTCAATTCCAGCCTTCTTCCAGATAGCTCTGGAAGCTGGGCTGTCATTCCCTCGGCCCAGAACACTTGTCCCCTTCCTTCTAAGTTTGCAAAGCTGCCTCCTGTTCATGTTCAGAGTGTCTTGTCTTTTTCCAGTTAATTCCTGATCTCAGTGCACCCCACACATCTGCTTCTGGGACGCTATGGTTAATTCCTGCTGGCTGGACCCATCTGCAGGCTCCCTCGTTTCTGCAGTGTAACTGCATCGGTTCACACAGAAGTTGGCAGCACCTGACACGGTGCCTGGCATACAGCAGGCACTTCATAAATGCTTCTTGGAGGAATGAAAGACCAGATGAGACATGGGACATGGGCCTGCTTTTCACAGGTCAGCCAGGGTTAGCATGTCTGCCATGAGGTAATTAGGGGACACTGCTTGGAGGGGGGTCGGGGCCCACGGAAGGGAGTGCCTCAGAGGGGGGCAGGAAGTGGGGAGAAGCAAAGAACTCAGAAGGCTCAAAGGAAGGATCCACTTCCTTCCACGCCAGGATGTCCCATAGCTAATCTGTCATCTTGGCAGGGCCACACCATTGCCCATAACCACAGCTAATGAGCTACCTAGGGAGCCGGGTTGGAGGGGGAGAGGGAGGGAGGCATCATTTCCAGGGAGCCAAGGAACCTTGGGCCCAGCAGCCACTACATGTCATCAGCTGTGACTCCAGGGCTATGTGTTTATTTGGAAAGGTGATGAAGACGGGTCGCTTGTGGGAGGGGCTGGTGGAATTCCTGCTCTTCCCCAGCCTGGAGTGCTGGCTCCTTCCTATCCCCCTTCTCACCTCTTACCCACCCTTCAAGGCCTCCCCTCCCTGATGGTCCTGCTCTCACACCAAGAGAAGGTGCTTTGGAACTAGAACGGCATGAAGTCCAGACTCAGCTCCACCACTCATGAGCGCTGTGGTGTCAGGAAAGATACATACCCTTGGTCCTGTATTTATTAAACAAATCTTGTGGGGGTGTTGTGAAAATTAAAAGAGATCACGGATACAAGGCACGTCGCTCACAGCCTGGAACATAGAATGCTCAATGCACCATGAGTCCCTAATCAGCTCCTCCCTAGAATTCCCTTGGCATTTGTGGTACTCAGTTCCCCTGGGCACAGAGAAAGAATTATCTGTCCCCGGGAGGTCTTCTCTCTGCAACTAGATAGTGAGGTTTGGGAGGAAGGGCTGTGTCCTGGACATCTTGCACAGTCGAGAGAGAGAGAGAGAGACAGACAGACAGAGACAGAGAGAACTGAAAAGTCGCGGGTCTGGGTTTGAATTCAGCTCTTCCGCATACCATCTATAGAATCATGGGCAAACATTCCCACACCTTCCAGAGCCTTTGCTTCCTCTTCTGTAAAATGAGAATAACAAGAGTGTGCGGTCACGGTCCCGCCCTGGTCTCATGGAAGGTGCAGACATCCAGAGCTTTGCACAGTTCTGGCAGACCACGATCTTCCTGCCTGAAGGGCTGGCAGGGTGTGCGGGGCACTGGCACACCTTTTGGGAGCGAGAGAGGGAAGTCTTTGTAAGGAGATGCTACGGTTTTCTGCTTCTGCATTTTGGGTAACAGAGCTGATGCACACCTCGCAGACCTGGCAAGAAAGGAATGCCCTGCTAAGGAGAAAGCTGGCAGACTGGTGCCAGATCCCAGGTCAGGGCACAAACAAAAGCCCATTCTCCACACCTGGTGGTTCTTCTCTGTGATTCACGGACGTCATTCTCATGTTTCAAGTCTGGCCAGTGATTTTACGGTCACTCCTCAAACAAGCTTCCCTCAGCCCATTAAAGCAGGCAGGCCAGCAGCTCGGAACTTGGTCAGCTTTGAAGCATCGCCCTCCCTGGGCGCGACCCTGAGATAACCCAGCCTAACTTTTTAATAAAAGCAAGATGATTCCCGGGCCTCTTTCCAATTAAAGCCAAGCTGCCTGCCCGCACAAGCTGGACCTGGCAAAGGGAAGTGGGCGGGAGAAGCCAGAAGTCTCATCACTCAGATCCCCTACTTGCGGAGTCAGGGCCCTCTGGGCTCAGAGGCTGCCTGGATCCCAAGGGCTGGGCCCCTGCTAGCTCATCAGCCCTGTGGCCAAGTGTCCATCTTCATTTCAGACCAGGAGGAGGAGTCTCTTCCTGTGACTCTGCCTTTTGGGTTTTGGGAGAACAAAGACGGCAGAAGTCACCTCTCCTGCCCCTCCTAACCTCACCCCAGCCCCAGTCACAGGTGGTGAGGCTGAGCTGTGATACATACATTGGTGCATCCATTCACTTCCCAGGTGAACGGCGATGTCGTAACCTCTGCAGCCGCATATGGGATACACACGCGCTTTTTCCTTTTAATGGACCAGTCACCCGTGGCCGCTCATGCTGTTTTGATAGCCCTTCCCCCTTTTGAAGTCTCCACCACATCTTTTGCCCCCTAAGTGGGAAGTTCCATGCTGCCCGGTTCTTATTTTCTTAACACAGTGGAAATATTTGGCCTTTTCTACAATATTTAGCTCTCCTGATACAATACATACACAGCACTTTTTTCATGTTGTGTTTGCAAGGGACTGTTTATTTAAGGGCGATCAGTCGGATACCACACACTGCTAGGGGAGGCCAGCCCTGCAGACGGGGGTGGGCGAGCAGATGAGTCATCTAGAGTGTGCTCCTAACCCACTTCTGGGACACACACAGGCATCCACTCCTGCCTGAAAGAGTGTAATTTATGTTGCCTCTCTTAAATTAAAGGGGCTCTCTGAATCACTCCCCTAAGGCTCCCTACCCCCAAATGCAATAAATGAGACTAAAATGAACACTCGTGAGGGCAAGGAGGTAATGTCACTTTTGAAAGGAAGGATTTTGTTTGTTTTTTTTAAATGGTCTGGTTCTAGCCTTTGAAGATGATGGATTAACGTGTAATCCTGTGTCAACCACCCAGCAAGTATTTACTGAGCACCTGCTAAGTGAAAAGCTCTGTGGAGCGAGGCAGAGGGGGACAAGGGGTGGGGGCAGGCCATGGGAGAAGAAAGATCCTAATGCCTCCTGTCCACGGCTCAGAATGTCCCTGCAGAAATCCAACACATCATTTGTACATAACATAGGACCTAAAGCCATGTTTAAGTCTCTCTGGAACAAGACAAAGTAAAAGCAAAACAAAACAAAAAAAAGGGAATAAGACTCCAATAATAGTTCATTCCAGCAATATGGGATGTCACAGACCAGTTATGACTAATTACCAGTGGCATGGTTCAAGCCAAAAATTGGATTCGAGTAGGACTCGATAACATTCTTTTTTCCTGTAGTTATTCCCAGCGAATAAGCCCAATTTATTTCCGCTTGCAAACAAGGCCACAATGTAAACAGAGCTAAATCCCAAACCTGGCTTCTGTGATTGGAGTGTCATCCAGGGGGAGGTCTGCCGCCCCTCCCCCACCACAGGTAAATGCAGGTGAAGCTGCACCCCTCTGGGGCCATTCCTGGGGCAATCCACAAAAAACAGCCTGTGAGGCTTCCAGGCACTGAGCAAAGGGGGAGAAAACAAGATAGGAGGAGTTTATTTCAGATGAGTGGGAAAACAAAGGAGGTTTAGTGTTGGAAAGCTGGCTGAGTTCTTAAGATAATGGAGGAAGGTTTTAGGTTTCTGGCCGCATTAGTGAGAACTGGGGAGGAAATTATAAAAAGAACTTTCATTCCAGGCAAGGGGGACAGGCCAGCAAGGAATGATATGGAGAGATTAAAATTCACTATATCTTCCAATGGAGACTGGTTTGGTCTGTGGGAGGAGTGCCAATAGGTCGGAAGGTCTTCAGGTTGTACGAAGTGTGGGCAAGGATGCCGGGAGGTGGGGACCCTGGTATAAACTGTTGAAAGACATGTTGAAAAAAGCAACATGGCAGAATTTACTTAAACTACGTCTGTGTATGCTACGTGCTGTCGCAGCCCCTCTCCTACTTATACATATTGGAGAAATCTCTATGGGGTTTGTAAGGGCTGCAGTGGACACAGATGTTTGACACAGTAATGCTTGCATTAGACAGCACTGGAAGCAACCTAAGTGTCCATCAGGAGGGGGAGCGAATAAGTAAAATATGATGAATGTGGGTATGGAATGCTATGTGGCAGTGAAAATAAGAAAGTAGATGCAGATAATGCAAACAGATCTTGGGCACATAGTATTGAGTAAAACAAGAAATAACCAAACAAAATCAATAGCACAATACCACCTTTGTAGATTACAAACCCCACACATAAACAGGACAATCTATCAACTTCCTTCCTTCCTTCCTTCCTTCCTTCCTTCCTTCCTTCCTTCCTTCCTTCCCTCGTTTCTTTCTTTCTTCATTTCTTTCTTTCTTTCTTTCTTTCTTTCTTTCTTTCTTTCTTCTTTCTTTCTTTTTGTACTGGGGATTGAAAACTAGGGACATTTTTACCTCCAAGCTACATTTGCAGCCCTACTTTTTTTTAAATTTTAAACAGGATCTCCCTAAGTTGCTGAGGGTCTTGCTAAATTGCTGAGGCTGACCTCAAACCTGCAATCCTCCTGTCTCAGTCTCCCAAGTACTAGGATTACAGGCATGCACCACCACACCTGATAGGCTAGTCCAACCTATTTTTTGAGGATACACACAGGCTTAGATTAAACAAATTCAAGTGGATGCCTGATCAGGGCTGAATGGGGAAAAATGAAGCAGGGCACGGGATCTGCAGTGGTGATAATATGCAGTGAACTGAAAAATAGGATTAATTTAGCCAGCTGCACTTGAGGCCTGAAAGACCAGCACATGACCTATGTTTAGGTGGGAAAGGCCACTACACAAGGCAGGATCTGCAAATATTGACAAGTGTCACACTCGAGGTCCGGCAAAGCCCTTGTGTTAGAGGAGCTCCCGTGTCTAGTAGCCTGGAGCTCAAGGGCAGGACCCTGTCTGTCCATCCTCTCCTCACACCCTGCCTGGTACAAAGCCTCACACGGCCTTGTCAATAAGTAAACCAGTAATGACTACATGAGAGGCCTGGAGGAAGCCTCAGATTAATCTGGAAGATCATCCCTCCCTCCCTCCCTCCCTCCCTCC
>PVJS01061596.1:0-10948 GCA_004027185.1 Glis glis | reverse complement strand
AAATAAATAAATAAATAAATAAATAAATAAATAAATAAAATGCCTTTATCAGCTGGGCATGGTGGGGCATACCTGTAACCCCAGTGCTTGGGAGGCTGAGACAGGAGGATCGTAGCTTCAAAGCCAGCCTCAGCAACTTAGTGAGGCTCTCAGCAACTTAACAAGATGCTATTTCCAAATAAAACATAGAATAGGGTTGGGGTATAGCTCGGAGGTAGAATGCCCCTGGGATCAATCCCCAGCACTACACACACACACACACACACACACACACACACACACACACAAATGCCTTCATCAAGCAAGTCCTCTGAGGCCTTCATAAATAATCGAGAGTCCACTGAATTATTAGTGTTAATCACTGGCTAGTCAACAGATCAACAAGAGTGACTACGTTACCTGCGGCCCCAGTGGGAAGGTGTCTGATTTCTGCCCTGGCATACCATTGCCCTGGGCCGCAGAGATGCTGGGTAGTGAATCCTTTGTTTCTTGGTTGGGGAAGGGAATAAAAAGTCCTTTATTTGAATCTGTGTTAAAAGAAAAGGCATACAATGAAGCTCTGACCAGACTTCAAAGGCAGCATGTCTTACAGAAAGATACTGGAGAGGAAGTCACAGGATCAAGTGCTAGTTCTGGTGTCACCACTTAGAAACCATGTGAACTTGAGCATACTGCTACACCTCTCTCCACCTCTCACTTCAATGAGGTAAAACAGTGATGATAAACTAGGCATGGTGGTGCACGCCTGTAATCCCAGTATTTGGGAGGCTGAGACAGGAGGATCGAAGATTTGAGGGCAACCTCAGCAAGACCCTCAGCAGGACCCTGTTTCAAAATAAAACAATTTGCTGGGTGTGGTGGTGCATGCTTGTAATCCCAGTCTTGGGAGGTTGAGACAGGAGGATCACAGGTTCGCGGCCAGCCTCAGCAATTTAGTGAGGCCTCCACAACTTAGTGAGACCCTGTTACAAATTAAAGAATAAAATAGGTGCCGGGCATGGTGGCACATGCTTGTAATCTAAGTACTTGGGAGGCTGAGACAGGAGGATTGCAGGTTTGAAGCCAGCCTCAGCAACTTAGTGAGGCCTTCTGCAACTTAGTGATACCCTGTTTCCAAATAAGAAATAAAATTGGGCTAGAGGTATAACTTGGATAAAATAAAATATAATAGGGTATAATATAAAATAAAATAAAATAGGGCTGGGGGTATAACTCGGAGGTAAAATGCCCCTGAGTTCCATCCCCAGACCATGAAAAAATAAATAAATAAAATTTTAAAAAATTTAAAAAGGGCTGGGGATGTAGCTCAGAGGTAGAATGCCCTTGGGTTCAATCCCCAATACCAATAAATAAATAAAAATAAAAAGGAAAACCAAAAACAATATCCTAGTCATGGCCACCTAAAACTGACATTGAGAAGAGACAGGAATTCTATAAGGTTGTAACATTTGTACAAAAGTTTTTGCATATTCTTGATCAATACTTCTGTAGTTGTAGGATTCTGGGGTCTGGGGTTTTCTGGGGGATCTTGGATGAAAATAAGTGTTTTGCATTTGTTTAGGAAACCAGCATAGTGGTGCACACCTGTAATCCCAGTACTTGGGAGGCTGAGACAGGAGGATCACAGGTTCTAGGACAGCCTCAGCAAGTAGTGAGACTCTCATTAACCCAGCAAGACCCTGTTTCAAAATAAAGAATAAAAAATAGGGCTGGGGGTGTAGCTCAGAGGTAAAATGCCCCTGGGTTCAATCCCCAGTAACACACACACACACACACACACACACACACACACACACACATCTTCTCTCTAGTAGGATTATGCAAGAATTAAGATAGTTTCAAAACATTAGGCCTTCTTCAAACAATGTGCTCTTCTTCTAGTTTCCATCCACAGCCTCTGGCAACAGAAAGCTACTAAGAAAAGCCAGTGCGAATGAGAACACAGGGTGAATAAAGTCGCCTCCTGAGAACCAGCCCTTTGGAGCATCTGGGGATCTAGGATGCTTCCTTTTCCTGAGCTGCATTCAGGGACTGAAATGTCTTATGTAAACACAAGATACTCTTCCCCCACTGGACTTGACAGAACTACTTTTCTCAAAATAACATAAGCTCTCAAACTTTATGTTCTCTAGTTCCTATTGCAGTGGTAATGCAGAGAAAAACAAGGTCACACAGGAACTGCTGGTTATAACCTGATTCCTGGAAGAAAGGTGACTGGTCAGTAAGCTGTGGTTGGGTTCAGGCTCTCTCACCTAATCATGCAGAAAAGACGCCCCAGGTGTCCAAGTCCCGGCCCCAGTACCTGTGCTTTCAGATTCACAGGCTTTTTTTCTTTTCTTCAACCTACTTCTTGGTTCAAGCCAATCTCCCACCATCCGAGCTCTTTGCTAAATGCTACCATACCTTCTCCTAGGTTTCAGCTCTCACATAAATCTGGATGACCCTAAGTTGAAATCTCTTCACTCGGGAGAACCAAGATGGTGGGATAGTGAGAGGCAGCGTGTCGCCAGTGCTCCGAGAGTCGGAACTCAGCTGGCGGGAAGACTGCATCTTGAAAAGAAAAGTAGGGCAGCCAAAACTCAACAAAACAATGAGAACCAAAGTGCAGCGGAACGCGAGGCAGTGGAAAGAGCGGAGGGCGGTAGGGAGCTCAAAGCATTTCACCTGGTAAGCGGAGAGCGGAGACAAAGGCGCCATCTTGGCTGAGCCACATGGCTCCCGGAATCCTCCAGCAAAGAAACAGCTGATTCTTGTGAAACCAGCGATTATAGTCTACCATCGAAAGCAGTCGACTTCGGACCATGATGAAGCCTAAGTCAAACCAGATCCACACCTACAACGCCAACAACTGCAAAGGGTGGGATGCGAGCCTCAGCCCCCGCAAAGAAAATGACGCAGAGAGGCTGGGCGTGGTGGCGCACGCTTGTAATCCCAGTACTTGGGAGGCGGAGACTGGAGGATCCAAGTTCGCGGCCAGCCTCAGATACTTAGTGAGGCCCTCTGCAACTTCATGAGACCCGGTTTCAAAATAAAGTATAAAAAATAGGGTCGGGGTGAATGCCCCTGGGTTCAATCCCCAGTACTGCAAAAAAAAAAAAAAAAGAAAAAGTGATGCAGAGAGACATAGATGAGGCAGCCAGGCACAGGAGCAGCCCAACACCAAGAAAACAAGCGGGTGAAACATGGCCTCCCTGAGTAGCCTAGCACCAGCATAGAACATCACAGCACTGAGGACATGGACGGATATGGCATGGCCCCCTGGAGCCATCCAGCAATGAGAACACAGGTGAGTGAGATAAAGGGAGGCAGCATGTCGCCGGCACTCCAAAACTCGGAAAACAGCCCACGGGAAGACTTCTTCTTAACAAGAAAAGTGGGGCAGACAAAACTCAACAAAACAAAGAGAGCCGAAGAGCAGCGGAGTGTGAGGCAGTGGACAGAACGGGGGGCTAAACAGAACTCCACGCATTTCACCTGGTAAGTGGAGAGTGGAGGCGACAGCGCCATCTATGCGGGGCCATGCCTACACCGCGATTCCCAGAGACCAACAGCAAAGAGACAGCAGATCCTTGTGAAAACAGTGACTATAGACCACCATTGAAACCAACCAACTCCAGAACATGATCAAGCCCAAGTCAATCCAGACCCGCACCTACAGCGACGTTGGTTTCAAGGGATGGGCTGTGAGCCTCTGCTGCCGCAACGAGTGCGATGAGGAGAGACAAAGATGAGGTGACCATACACAGGAGCAGCCCAACTCAGAGAACACGAGCCAGTGAGCCACGGCCCCCATGAGCAGCTCAACACTGTCCTGGAACACCCCAGAACTGAGGACACAGGTAGATGAGACATGGCCCCCTCCCCAGTGGCCCAGCACTGAGAACACAGGCGGGTCAGCCCCCAGCCCTGCCCCCAGAGACCCCCCACACTGGGGACGCGAGGTGGGCGAACCTTGGCCCTGCCCCCAGAGAACCTCTCCCCCTGGCACAGGGGTCATGGGGAGGGTGAGCCCTTGGCCCCACCCCCAGAGACCCCTCCCAGTGCTGGGGACACGGGGTGGGTGAGCCCTCAGCCCTACCCCCAGAGAACCCCTCCCCCTCCTGCACTGGGGACTAGGGGCGGGCAAGCCCTTGGCCCTGCCCCCGGAGACCCCCGGCGCTGGGAACGTGGGGCGGGTGAGCCCTGAGCCCTGCCCCCAGAGATCCCCTGATGCTGGGGACTAGGGGCGGGTGAGCCCTTGGCCCTGCTCCCAGAGAACCCCTCCCCCCAGCACTGGGGATTCAGGGTGGGTGAGCCCTGGGCCCTGCCTCAGAGACCCCCCAGTGCTGGGGACATGGGGCTGGTGAGCCCTTGGCCCTGTCCCTGGAGAACCCCCCTCCCCAGTGCTGGGGACATGGGGTTGGTGAGCCCTCGGCCCTGTCCTCAGAGACCCTCTGGCACTGGGGATGCGGGGCAGGTGAGCCCTTGGCCCCGCCCCTGGAGAACCCCTCCCCCCGGCGCTGGGGACGTGGGGCAGGCGAGCCCTCGGCCCCTCCCCCGGAGACCCCCAGCGCTGGAGACGTGGGGTGGGCGAGCCCTTGGCTTCACCCCTGGAGAACCCCTCACCCTGGGGCTGGGGATGCGGGGCGGGTGAGTCCTTGGCCCCACCCCCGGAGACCCCCAGCGCTGGGGATGCAGGGCGGGTAAGCCCTCGGCCCCGTCCCTGGAGGCCCTCTGGCACTGGGGATGCAGGGCAGGCGAGCCCTTGGCCCTGCCCCTGGAGAACCCCTCCCCCCGGCGCTGGGAATGTGGGGCGGGTGAGCCCTCAGCCCCATTCCCGGAGACCCCCCAGTGCTGGAGACACGGGGTGGGCGAGCCCTTGGCTTTGCCTCCAGAGAACCCCTCACCCTGGCGCTGGGGATGTGGGGTGGGTGAGTCCTTGGCCCCACCCCTGGAGACCCCCAGCGCTGGGGATGCAGGGCGGGTGAGCCCTGGCCCCGCCCCCAGAGAACCCCTCCCCCCGGCACTGGGGACACAGGGCAGGCGAGCCACCAGCCTTGCTCCGGAGAACCCCAGTGCTGAGGTCATGGGAGGATGAACCACGACCTTGCACAGGAGAGACTCCAGACAAAGAGAGAAAACCTCAGATGAGCGAAGACGGTGAACTAACTGGGGGAGAAAGGAGGGAAGGAGAGGGAAACAAACTGGTGCACAGGATGGACATACACAAATTTATTTTTATTTTGAAACAGGGTCTCGCTAGGTTGATGAGAGTCTCATTACTTGCTGAGGCTGTCCTCGAACCTGCAATCCTCCTGTCTCAGCCTCCCAAGTACTGGGATTACAAGTGTGTACCACCATGCCCGGCTTCCTTTTACCCCTTTTAAGAGTACTCTTCAGTGGTTCTTAGCATAAACACAGAGTTGTGCAACTATGACCATTATCTCATTCCAGAATATTTCATCACACCAAAAATAAATCCCTTAGCTGTCACTGCCAATTCTCCCCTCCCTGCTATCCCTTGGCAACCACCAGTATACTGTCCATATCTATGGATCTGCCTAATCTAGATATTTTATGAATGGAATCACGCAAATATGTCCTTTTGTATCTGGCTTCTTTTACTTAGCATGATTTTGGTGTATGTGGTATTGGGGATGGAACCCAGGGTCCCTTCTACCCCCTGGCTACACCCCCAGACCTATTTTTTTTTTATTTTGAAACAGGGTCACACTAAGTTGCTGAGAACCTCACTAAATTGATGAGGCTGGCTTAGAACCTGTAATCCTCCTGTCTCAGCCTCTCAAGTACTGGGATTAAAAGCATGCACCACCACTCCTGGTTTAGCATGATGTTTTAAAAATATTCTTTTATTTTGCGGTACTGGGGATTGAACCCAGGGGCATTTTACCTCTGAGCTACACCCCAGCCCTATTTTATCTTTATTTTGAAACAGGGTCTCACTAGGTTGATGAGAGTCTCACTACTTGCTGAGGCCGTCCTCGAACCTGCGATCGTCCTGTCTCAACCTCCCAAGTACTGGGATTACAGGCTTCCACCACTACACCCAGCTTTTAAGATATACTTTGTATCATGTATTAGTACTTCATTCCTCTGCATGACTGAAAAATGTTCCCTACATGGATATGCCACATTTTGCTTACCCATTCATCAACCAATGGATTTTTTTGGCTCTTATGGATAATGCTTTCATGCCTGCACAAGTGTCTGTGTAGACATAGGTTTCTGTTTCTCTTGGGTATACACCTAGTAGTAGAACTGCTGGGTCAAATGGTAACTCTATGTTTAACTTTTTGAGGAACTGTTGGACTATTTTCCAAAGCAACTGTACAATTTTATGTTGCCATCAGCAAAGTGTGAGGGCTCCAATTTCTTCACATCGCAAGCTAGTTGCTTGTATTTTTTATGTCATATCCAAGATATGGATCACACTTAAGAAAGAAAATCTAGCCAGGCGTTGTGGTGCCCTGATGTGAGCCCAATACTTGGGAAAGTGAGACAGGAGCATTGCGGATTCAAGGCCAGCACGTGGTAACTTAGTGTGACTCTGCTCCAAAATAAAAAAAAAATAAAAATAAAAAGGGCTGCACTGAAGCCAGGTGTGGTGGCGCATGCTTGTAATCCCAGTACTTGGGAGGCGGAGACAGGAGAATTGTGGGTTCACGGCCAGCCTCAGCAACTTAGTGAGGTCCTCCCGCAACTTAGTGAGACCCTGTTTCCAAATAAAGAATAAAATAGGGTTGGGGGTGTAGCCCGGAGGTAGAATGCCTTGGGTCAATCTCCAGTACCACACACACAAAAAAAGGGCTGCACTGGGTATCTCAGTGGTAGAACGCCCCTAGGTTCATTCCCCAATTCCAAGGAAAGGAAAGGAAAGGGGAAAGGAAAGGAAAGGAAAGGGGAAAGGAAAAGGAAAAGGAAAAGGAAAGGAAAGGAAAGGAAAGGAAAGAAAAAAAACTTCTCCGCCTCCATTATGCCTAAGTATATCACATACCAAAATCAAGAAAAATAAGCAATTTGCATTCTTACATACATTTTTTGTCTTATACTTCAGTTTATTTTCTTTTTTATTGTCTAGCACTTAATTCCAAAGGCAAATGTAATTATGACATTCTTGTCCAGCCCAGGTTTTTATACCCACATAACCAAGGTGACAGGATTACATTGGCTTTTTATAATGCTGATCCAGGGGCAAAGACCTAATAGTTGGCTACTTCAACTACCAGTAATCACAGCTGGGTAAGGTTCTGCTTCACATGTTTGGCCAAAGACCCAGCAATCCACAGGAGGCTGGAACAAAAACGCACTGCCCAGATCCCCATCAGGGAGGGACTGTTGCCCATGTCAGCTGTTTGCTCTTCAGGGTCTATGTCAGCTCTAGAGAATCACCGCCTAATGCCAGGCCCTTCCAGGGCAGGCCACTTCCAGTGACCAAGCCAGGTAGGGTACAAAGGCCTGGCATTTCAGCCTGGTAAGGAACTTTCTGAGGGACAGTTCTCACATCAGAGCTCGCACTCTGCTCAACCCTCTTTAGTACCCTTTCTCTCAGTGTTGATCTGTAATAAACATCTTGTATCCGAGATACCACTGAGATAAATTTTTAAGAGCAGAAGTAACTTGTCTTTCACTAGTCTCTAAAGTAAACAAAACCTTGAGCTATTTCCTTTGAACTGATGATTCCCAATAAAAATTTAATCCCCAACTTTTCAAATATTAATATATAATAACTGTTATAGATATGATAATCATGAAAGGAAATTAGTAATTTTCCACCATGAACAGAGTTCCATGAATAGTAACCTCAATAACCTGGTATTTTTGTTCCCTTTAAATATCTGTTGTGTCCTTTATTCAGAAATTCAATTCTTCTGAAGTTTGGACTTTGTGGCAAAACATAGCAGGTAAACATACTTAATGTATAGCCAGGTGTGGTGGGGCATGCCTATAATCCCAGTACTTGGGAAGCTGAGACAGGAGGATCTCAGGTTCAAGAACAGCCTCAGCAACATAGCAAGACTCTCAGCAACCTAGTGAGACCCTGTTTCTAAATAAAAATAAAAAAGGGCTAGAGGTGTAGCTCAGAGGTAGCACTCTCCGGGGTTTAATCCCCAGTACCACCCACCCACCCACATATGCATGCACCAAACAAACAGACAGACAATGCTTAGCTGGGCATAGTGGCACATGCCAGTAATCCCGGTATTTGCAGTATTTGGGATGCTGAGACAGGAGGATTGCAAGTTCGAGATCAGCCTCGGCAACTTAGTGAGACCCTGTCTCAAAATAAAAATATAAAAATAAAAAGGGCTGGGGGTGTAACTCAGTGGTAGAGTGCCCCTGGGTTCAATCCTCAGCACCACACACACACACAACCTTAATGTTTTATCTCCAGGTTTTCTTTTCATATCCTCCAGGATTTAGTTAACCTGCGCTTCCTCATCTGCAGTCCGTTACTATGACACTCCTCAGGTCAGGTCCTCATCACCTCCTGCCCCTGGGACGGTGCCTTCAGTTCTCACCCATCTGACTGCACTAGTTATCTCTCTACATCAAGCATTTAATCATGTCCCTTCTCTAAAATATCTTTAAATGTTACCCATTTTCAAGGGCATAAAATGAACATGCTTACTACAGAAGCTCTTTGCACCTTGGCCTTAGCTCCTGTCACACGGTGCATCAGTTTCCTGATCTGTTGTACCTGTATTTGCTGCTGCTTTTCTCTCTATACTGACTGCCCCTCCCCCCAATCCTGCCCACTGAATGACCAACTTACGTGTCTCTTGCAAAGCCTTTTCCCAGGCCCCTGTCTGTCCCACAGCTCTCTGTCTCTGCCACAGAGGAACTCTTGTCTCAGCCTGACTCGTGACCTAATTAGCTGTGATAAATCGCTCTGGATGGGGAGTAGATGAAGATTTGACACTATTGTGTCATTTCCTTGTCTGCCCTGCCCCTAACACAGATTCTGCCCCGTAGATATGCACTTCTTTGCTGAATTGCTCTCCTTTCCACTGTGGTAGAGACTATCGCCCCCCTTCACTTCTCCCCTTTTAGAAACCCTCCCCTCCCCACAACAGTCCTGGATTACCAATATTTGGATTTCTAGATAAGAGAGAAATAAACTTCTATCTTGTTTAAACCACTATTTGGGGAGGTCTCTGCTACTCCTTTTTTGTGTGTGACACTTCTTTTGTGTGGCACTTTTTTGTGTGTAGCACTCAGGGGCATTCTACCTCTAAGCTACACCCCCAGTCGTATTTTATTTTTATTTTGAATCAGGTTCTCGCTAGGTTGATGAGAGTCTCACTACTTGCTGAGGCTGGCCACAAACCTTATTTGAAATGCTTGGGGGAACTGGGAGTGTAATTCCAGTACTTGGGAGGCTGAGGCAGGAGGATCGCAGGTTCGAGGACAGCCTCAGCAAGTCAGTGAGACTTTCAGCAACCTAGTGAGACCTGTTTCAAAACAGAAAATAAAAAGGGCTTGGGGGTGTAGCTTGGAGGTAGAACTCTCCTGGGTTCAATCCCCAGTATCACAAAAGAAAGAAGAAAGAAAAAAAGGAAGGAAGGAAGGAAGGAAGGAAGGAAGGGAGGAAGGGAGGAGGAAAGGGAGGAAGAAATACTTGGTGGGAAAACACTGTTTTTGACAAAGGAGCTCATGGGAGCTGCTGTTCAGGAAAGCTTTCTCCTAGCCTGTGGCGTAACCATTAACATGGCATAACCACCTTGATATCAGATTACCAACAGTACTTACAAGCCACTCTCCCCAGAGACCGAGCACAAACACAATTTGCAGTGGAGAACAAAGCTCTTTAACGTCTCAAAGTAACAAAATAAATTTTATATTAAAAAATACACCAGGCAACAGCTGGCGCTTCCAGGAACATGTAGAAATGGGTCATCTGTCTAGTAAAGCAGTTGGTCTTGGTAGAGATTGTGCACTTCATGACATTTTAACTTGCAGAATGAATCTTTGTGAGTGTCAACCACATAATATTACATAAACAAAGTCTACTTCAGTTCATACAAAAAGGGGCAGTCAAATTATGTTTCAAAGTTATTTTTCTCTGTCTGGAAATGGATATATAAATGCACCTAGAAAAAATACTAGGCGGTGTACTAAAGGCTGTATACCAGAGAAGTCTGTATAGCAAATTATTATTATTATTATTTTTTTTGCGGTACCGGGGATTGAACGCAGGGGCATTCTAGCTCTGCACTACGCCCCCGGCCCTATTTTTTCATGCTTTATTTTGAAACTGGGTCTCACGAAGAGAGAGGAGAGAGAGGAGATAGAGAGAGAGAGAGCGCGCGCTGAGGCTGGCCACGAACCCGGATCCTCCGGTCTCTGCCTCCCAAAGTACTGGGATTACAAGCGTGTGCCACCACGCCCGGCTGTATAGCAAATTATTAACTGGGATTCTCTTTAAGATTGGGCTTATGAGTAATTAAAATATTATTCTCATGCATTTCAGTATCTGCCAAAATTATTATTAAAAATTGAATCAATTTTGAAACATAAAAATGCTATTTAAAATGAAGTAAAGCAACTAGGTATGGTGGCACACGCCTGTAATCCCTGTACTTGGGAGGCTGAGAAAAGAGGACTGCAGGTTCGTAGCCAGCCTCAGCAACTTAGCAAAGCTCTCTGTAACTTAGTGAGACCCTGTTTCCAAATAAAAAATAAAATAGGAGTGGGGGTGTAGCTCAGAGGTAGAATGCCCCTGGGTTCAACTCCTAGTACCATAATCAATCAATCAACCAATCAATCAATAATAAAAAATGAAATGGCCAGGCGTGGTGGCACATGCTTGTAATCCCAGTACTTTGGGAGGCGGAGACTGGAGGATCTGGGTTCACGGCCAGCCTCAGCTCTCTCTCTCTCTCTCTCTCTCCCTGTCTCTCTCTCTCTCTCTCTCTCTCTCTCTCTTTCTCTCTCTCTCTCTCTCTCC
>PVJS01061595.1:0-10952 GCA_004027185.1 Glis glis | reverse complement strand
CTGGTTAAATCTATGGCATACTGGTCAGTTATCTATTGCAACTGATGTTTAACTGAGTAAGGGAAAAACAAGGTTGTAAAAATTCCTCCACGTATGCTCTCTAACCCCACTTTGTCCTACCTCCCCCTTTTTCTTTAAATACCCTCGTCTCCCCTTGCTGAGGGTCGAGCTCCTCTACTCCTGCGTGAGATACGAGCTCGGCCCCAGTGCACTGGTTTCTTCAATAAACCTCCTTCGTTTGCAGCAAGTTGGTCTCCTGAGAGTTCCTGGGTCAGCGCTGGGTCCCGTGGCTGGAGCGAGGGGTCCTTTCTAAAACGGAGTGCCCTTACACTAGAAACTTAGACTCTGTTACAAAAAAAAAATAGGACTAGGGGTGTAGATCAGCAGTAGAATATTCCTCTGAGTTCAATTCCTGGTACTAAGAAGAAAAAGAAGAAAGACACAGTAGTGACTGACAGGACAAGGTTTATTGGGGTCCTGGAGACATTGGGGAGGAGGGGCGAGGTCGAAGCTCACAGGGGAGAAGCCCCTAGCCGAGTCCCCCCTTCCCCTTGGGGTTGAGAGGAACAGAGAGACAGACAAATCGACAGAAACGGAGAGAAAGACCGACTGGTGCTAGAGGGAGGGGAGGAAACCCCAGTGTCCATCACCTTCACCCCGATGAAGTCACAGGATGGAGAATAAGGTGGACCAAACCACTCTACAGGAGAAGGGAGTGTCTGTCCTATTCGCTCTAATAAGGGTGGGGCCGGGCCACAACCTGGACTAGCCCATTCCAAGTGGACAGGGGTGTGCATCTGGGTCAGTCCATCCTACTGGATGGGGGATTTCGGACCAGTCTATTCTAGTGTTCCAGGGCAAGGAAGATTGTTAGGGTCGATCCATTCCACAGTAGGAGAGGGAGACCTAATTAGAGGGTAGGGGAGTTGAAGGCAAGGGCCATCTACCCTGGTCCTCTTTCAGCATAGGGAATGAAATGGGGGAAAGGCAGATTTCGGCTATATCCATTATCTGGGGTCACCAGTGACTGGGGGGTAGTATTTGGAGGGGATCCAGGGAGATGTTAGGGATTGGTCCCTGCACCCCTGTTCAAGGTTGTTGGGAATGATGGCTCTCAGGGAGCAGTCTTCCCTTGGAGGTGCCCACCTCTGATCCTTAGATGAGAGGTACTCGTGGAGACCCATTTCTCATTCCTAAGTCCCCATATCTTAGAGGCCTGTTGATTTAGGAGTGTCTACACGTATTCCTGGGGTCTCAAGCTCAGGAGTCTCTTCAGGTTCCCCAGTGATTGTTTTGGACCCCTTCGCTGAGAGGTCTATCTCTTTGTGGTCCCCCAGCTCAGGGGCCTGCGTGGGTTCTAGGTGGCACCACCTCTCCAGGCAGGGGCCACATTTCAGGGCCTGGCGCTGGACTCAGAGGGCTGGGGCCTCACTTTCACTAAGTTCCAAGGTCCGCCGCGGGGCCCAAGTCCCATCCCTGAGGTTGGTCAGGTCGAGGGCGCAAGGCTGGGCTGTTCAGTCCATGCCCCGGTGCAGCTTCAGATGCCTGGAGAGGTTGCTAAGTGTGATGAAGCCCTTGCCACAAATGTGGCAAGGGAAGGGCCGCTCGGTGCCATGCAACAGCCGGTGGCGCTTGAGGTAGCACTCGTGGCGGAAGAACTTGCCGCACTCGAGGCACGGGAATGGCTTCTCACCGGTGTGTACCAGCACGTGCCGCTCCAGGTCGCGCGGCGAGCGGAACAGCTTTTCACACTCAGAGCAGCCGAAGATCTTCTTGCCGCGGCCCGAGCCAGACGTGGGCTCCCCAGATGCCGACTCCCCCTCCGGGGCCACCGCCGCTGTCTCCTCGCCCCCGCCCTCACCATGGCTGACCCTCCGGTGCTCCTCCAAGGCCGCCAGCGCCACATACAGCGCCCCGCAGTGGCCGCAGCCGTAAGTGGCTGGGCCCGAGTGGGCCTCCAGGTGACTGGCCAAGGCTGCGGCAGATGCAAAGAAGGTCCCACAGTCGCATTGGTACAGGGTTTCTTCAGACGGCTCGGCAGCCGCTGCGGGCGCAGGGGCCTCCCCGCCGCCTTCAGGGAGCAGCCCCCCCAGCTCGGGCACGCCACCTCCTGCAGGGCCCAGGAGCAACCCGCCGTCCCAAGCTGGTGGTGCATCCCCTACCTCTGAGGCACCACCTTCGCGCACCATCTCAAGCCCTGCGCTGGCCCCTGGGGCCCACACCTGCGCAGGGGGCGCCCCTGTGCCCTGCAGGTCGTGTGTCAGTTTGTGCCGCTCCAGCAGCGCAGGCGCATTGAAGTCGCGCTCGCAGCGCGGGCACTTGAAGGGTTTCACGTCGGTGTGCGCAGCCCAGTGGGCTGCGAGCTCGCGGCCGTGGTCAAAGCGCCGGGCACAAGCGCCGCAAGCAAATGGGGGCAAGGAGGCTGCAGCTGCAGCTGCAGCTTCTGCCAGGCCCCAGCTGCCTGCGCCGGGGCCCGCGCCCTCCAGGCCCTCTCCGCTGCTGGCCCCTGCACCCCCACACACAGAACAGGGCCCCACGTTGCAGCAGACGGAGCAGGGGGCACTCAAGGCCGGCAGGCCTGGGCTGGGCTGCAGTGGAGCAGGGAGCACACCGCGGTGCTGGCGCTTGAGGTGGCGGCCCAGGCTGGAGCGCGAGGAGAAGCGAAGCTCGCAGACCAGGCAGCAGTAGGGCTTCTCACCAGTGTGGACGACCTAGGAGCGCAGGAAGAGGAACACAACATCAGGCCGGAGGCTCTATCCCACCCAACAGATTATCGGGCTTCCATAGGGAGGCCGCCCAAGCTCTGCCACAGCGCACAAATCCAACCCCCTTTCAACCCTCTCATAACCACTCTCTGCTTTGAGCCATGCTGGCCTAGGCCCTTCCACCCTAGAACCTTTGCAGATGCTTTTCCCTGGAGCTGGGAAATTTCTTGGCTTTTTTTTCCCCCTTTGGTACTGGGGATTGAATACAGGGGAATTCTACCTCCGAGCTACACCCCCAGCCCTTTTTATTTTGAAACAGGGTCTCGCTAAATTACTAGGCTGGCCTCGAACCTGCCATCCTCTCATCTCAGCCTCCTAAATTTTGGGACTATAGGCATGGGCCACTGCCACTAGCTGCTCTCTCTCTCTCTCTTGTACAGGGGATTAAACCCAGGGACATTCTACCTTGGAGCTCTACCCCCAGCCCTATTTTTTATTCTTTATTTTGAAACAGGGTCTCACTAGGCTGATGAGAATCTCACTACTTGCTGAGGCTGTCCTTGAACCTGCGATCCTCCTGCCTCAGCCTCCCAAGTACTGGGATTACAACGTTTGCCACCACGCAGGGCTAAGCTGCTAACTCTTACTCCTCTTCAACCAGCCCACCTAGGAATTGACTCCCTGGGACAGTGGTTAAGGACACGGGCTCTAGGCACTGGCAGGCCTGGGTTCAAATCTTGGCTCTGTCTTCTACTCTGTGGACACATGGGCAAGAGGCTTTGCATCTCTTGACCGCCCCCTCCCCTGCGAAATGGGCACAGTGAGATCAGCCATCTCACAGTGCTACTGTGAGGACAGGGGAAATCCTCACAAAATAACTACTCAATGCAGGGAAACTAAGATTACTAAGGAAACTTTCGGGGTCCTCTAAACCAGCACATATTGGGGGGAAGTGATTATGAAGGGCTTTCATAATCACCTGAGGTGGGAGGTGGCTTTTCAAGATAAATGTTAAACCTTCCAGAGTAGAGCTGTTCAATAGACCTTTGTGTAATGATGGACATCTACCATCTCACACACTGTCCAGTAAAGTAGCCACTAATCATACCTGCTATTCAGTACCTGAAATGTGATGGTGCAATGAAATAATTGAGATTTAGATTTAATTTTTTTTTGTGGGTGGTACTGAGAATTAAACACAGGAGCATTCTACTTCCAAGCTATACCCCTAACCCTTTTGCTGAGAGTCTAAGTTGTTGAGGCTAGTCTCGAACCTGTGATCCTTCTGTCTTAGCCTCCCAAGTACTAGGATTATAGGTGTGCATCACCATGCCTGGCTGAGGTTTAGATTTAAAAAAAAATTTAGTGATGCACTGTAATGTACATGATAGTGAGATTCATAGTGATACATTCATTTTTTGGGGGGGTTCTGGAGATTGAACCCAGGGGCATTCTACCTTCAAGCTACGCCCCCAGCCCTATTTTATTTTTTGTTTTGAAACAGGGCCTCACTAGGCTGCTCAAAGTCTCGCTAAGTTGCTGAGGCTGATCTTGAGCCTGCAACCCTCCTGTCTCAGCCTCCCAAGTACTAGGATAATAGGTGTGTGCCACCACACTCAGCAGCCCCCCAAGCCCTTTATTTATTTATTTACTTATTTGTATGTGTGTGTGTGTGTGTGTGTGTGTGTGTGTGTGGTATTGGGGATTGAACTCAGGGGCATTTTACCTCTGAGCAACATCCTGAGCCCTACTTTATTTTGAAATAGGGTCTCGTTAAGTTAATTAGAGTCTCACTACTTGCTGAGGTTGTCCTCGAACTTGTAATCCTCCTGTCTCAGCCTCCCAAGTACTGGGATTACAAGTGTATGCCACCACACCTGACTTATTTTTTATTTTGAAACAGGGTCTATGTTGCTGAGGGTCTCGCCTAATTTTTTTTTTTTTTTTTTTTTGCGGTACCAGGACTTGAACCCAGGGGCATTCTACCTCCGAGCTACACCCCCGGCCCTATTTTTTATACTTTATTTTGAAACCGGGTCTCACGAAGTTGTGGAGGGCCTCACTAAGTAGCTGAGGCTGGCCACAAACCTGGATCCTTCTGTCTCCGCCTCCCAAGTACTGGGATTACAAGCGTGCGCCACCACACCCGGCTCGCTAAATTTCTGAGGCTGGCTTCATACCTGTGATCCTCCTGTCTCAGCCTCCCAAGTACTGGAATTATAGTGTGCCACCGTGCCCAGCTCATATGGGTTTTAGATTTAGTTTACTTAAATAGAAATCACTACCTATGGCTAATGGCAATTGTGGACAATGCAGAACTATAGATTCTGGAGGCCAGACCTGGAAGGGGGCCTCACCCAATGTCAAGTCCTGAGCCAGTTACCAATGGCCCTTGGGTGTATCAGGGCAGAGTCATGGTTTTGAATAAAATCCAGTAGCTTCTCAGACTCCCACCTAATGACTTTTTGCAAACACAGAGCCAGGGAAGCACTTCCAGATCTAGGAAATCAGTATCTTCCCAGAGGGAGTCAAGGAATCTATATTTTTTTCTGAGGCACAGCCAGGCTTGCAGACTGGGTAAAAACTGCCTGACAGAGGTCTCTATTGATATTCAACCTTACAGCTGAGTTAAGAGTCTTGGAAGAGCAGGGAGAGATTTTTGATTGTGGAGCCTATTGATTTTGTGTGTGTGTGTGTGTGTGTGTGTGTGTGTGTGTGTGTGGTAGTAGGGATTGAACCCAGGGGCGTTCTACCTCCAAGCTACACCTCCAGACCTATCTTATTTCTTATTTTGAAACAAGGTCTCACTAAGTTGCTGAGGCTGGCCCCAAATCTGGGATCCTACTGGGATTACAGGCATGTGCCACCACACCCAGCCAAGCCTATTGATTTTTTTTTTTTTTTGCGGTACCGGGAATTGAACGCAGGGGCGTTCTACCTCCGCGCTACGCCCCCAGCCCTATTTTTTATACTTTATTTTGAAACCGGGTATCACGAAGTTGCGGAGGGCCTCACTAAGGAGGGAGAGAGAGAGAGAGAGAGAGCTGAGGCTGGCCGCGAACCCGGATCTTCCAGTCTCCGCCTCCCAAAGTACTGGGATTACAAGTGTGCGTCACCACGCCCGGCTATTGATTTGTAATGTCTGCCTGGAGGCCTTTGGGGAGGAGGATTGTCAGTGGATGAGAGAGTTGTGTGTGTGATTAGTAATGTCTGCCAGGGGCATGGGTCTGAAGACAGAGCCAGAAAAGCTGCCCATTTGCCATTCTGGCTCCAAACATGCAGTACAGTATGGTGCAGGGAAGTCTATTCTCTTTTTCAGTAAGTTGATTCTCTCTCCACAGGACTTTCTTTTTCTTTCTTTTTTATTTTTGGTACTGGGGATTGAACCCAGGAGCATTCTACCTCTGAACTATACTTCCAGCCCTTTTTTTTATATTTATTTATTTATTTTTTGCAGTACTAGGGATTAAACCCAGGGGGATTCTACCTCCGAGCTATACCCCCAGCCCTATTTTATTTATTCTTTATTTTAAAACAGGGTCTTGCTAAATTGCAGAGGGCCTCGCTAAGTAGCTAAGCCTGGATCCTCCGGTCTCAGTCTCCCAAGTACTGGGATTACAAGTGTGCGCCACCATGCCTGGCTTATTTATTTATTTTATTTTGAAACAGGGTCTTTTTTTTTTTTGTAGTACCGGGGATTGAACCCAGGGGCGTTCTACCTCCGCGCTATACCCCCGGCCCTATTTTTTTATACTTTATTTTGAAACCGGGTCTCACGAAGTTGCAGAGGGCCTCACTAGGTAGAGAGAGAGAGAGAGACAGGGAGAGAGTGAGTGAGCTGAGGCTGGCCACGAACCCAGATCCTCCGGTCTCCGCCTCCCAAAGTACTGGGATTACAAGTGTGCGCCACCACGCCCGGCTTTGAAACAGGGTCTTGCTAGGTTGCTGAGGGTCTTGCTAAGTTGCTAAGACTAGCCTCGAACTTGAAAGCCTCCTATCTCAGCCTTCCAAGTACTGGGATTACAAGCATGCGCTACCATGCCTGGCTCTAACCTGCTTATTTAGTTAATATCTCTGTCACTAGACTGCTGGTGCTGGGAGGCCTTGAAAGGGGGATGCTGTGTCTATTTTGCTACTCTGTTTTTTTTTTCTTTTTCCCAAAGAACCTAACACAGTGTCTGCATACAGTAGGTACCATTAAATGGTTTGGTTGGATGATAACCTACTGAAAAGCAGGGCTGAGGCCTCAGAGGGCTGTGGATGTCACATGGAGTCAAGGAACTCTTTGTCATCTGATCTGAGGTGGATGCCATGTGGATAGATAGACAGGAGGGGACAAGTGTGGAAGGTCAACGATACACATCGCCAACGATACATGTCAGGTTTGACTTACCCTGACAGCATGTCCGCACATAGACATGAAATCCCAACTCTACAATAGCTGAGCAGGCTGGATGTGTGCCAGCCACTGTCCACCTTCCACCTTATCTCCTTCCATTGTCCCAGGCTGGCTCTGTTCCACCCATATGTTCTCCCATCAGTCCTCGAACACACCAAGCTCCTTCCCACCTCAGGGTCTTGGCATGTCATATTCTTCCTGCCTGGGATGCTCCTCCCAGGGGACTCATTCTCATGCTTTATGTTTGAGCTCAAACACTGGCCTGCTCTGACCTTCTCCACCCTGTTTAAATTAGCATGTAGCTCTTCCTCCTTTACTCCTACTCAAGTATTTGATTTTTTTTTATTATTTGCTTCCCAATACTTCTCCCTTTCCAAGACATTGTCTGTAAAATCACTTTCTTGTTTATCATTTACTTGGCTACTGACTGCTTTCAAAGAAATGTTAATTTCTCTGAAGGCATAGACTTTATTGATTTTACCTTGGCAACCTCAGTGATGGGTTCAGAGAAAGCATCCAATTCATATTTGTGCAATAAAGGAATTACATGCATATGTGATAAAACTATTTTTATTTTATTTCATTTGGTTCTGAGGATTGAACCCAGTAGAATTCTACCTCTGAGCTATACCCCCAGCCCTTTTTACTTTTTATTTGGAAACAGGTTCTCACTAAGTTGCTGAGGCTGTCCTTGAACCTGCGATCCTCCTGTCTCAGCTTCCCAAGTACTAGGGTTACCGGCATGTGCCACCATGCCCGGCTGACAGCTTAATCTTTTTTTTTAATTTGGAAACAGGGTCTTGCTAAGTTGCTAAGGGCCTCGCCAAATTGCCGAGGCTGGCTTTGAACCTGTGATCCTCCTGTCTCAGCCTCCCAACTACTGGGATTACAGGTGAGTGCAACTATGCCCAGATTCTTTTTCTTGTGTGTGTGTTACTGGGGATTGGACTGAGAGGCATTCTACCTCCTTGGTTCACCCCCAGCCCTATTTTATTCTTTCTTTCTTTCTTTTTTTTTTTTTTTGCGGTACTGGGGATTGAACTCAGGGGCATTCTACCTCCGAGCTACACCCCCGGCCCTATTTTTTATACTTTATTTTGAAACCAGGTCTCACTAAGTTGCGGGGGGCCTCACTAAGTAGCTGAGGCTGGCCGTGAACCCAGATCCTCCAGTCTCCGCCTCCCAAATACTGGGATTACAAGCGTGCGCCACCATGCCCTGCTTTTATTCTTTATTTTGAAACAGGGTTTCACTAAGTTGCAGAAGGCCTAAGTACTGAGGCTGGTTGTGAACCTGCAATCGTCCTGTCTCAGCCTCCCAAGTACTGGGATTATAAGTGTGCGCCACCACACCCAGCCCCAGCTTTAATTTTTTTTTTTTTTTTTGGTACTGGGGATTGAACCCAGGGGCATTTTACCTCCGAGCTACACCCCCAGTCCTATTTTTTATTCTTTATTTTGAAACAGGGTCTCGCTAAGTTGCGGAGGGCCTCACTAAGTAGCTGAGGCTAGCCGCAAACCCGGATCCTCTGGTCTCAGCCTCCCAAGTACTGGGATTACAAGCGTGTGCCACCACACAGAGCTCAGCTTTAATTTTTTATATAGAATTTAAGGGACTGAACTATACTTTCATACTCTATTATTATTATTGTGGTGCTGGGGATCAAACCACAGCCTTGTGCATGCTAGGCAAATGATCTACCACTGAGCTACACCTCCAACCCAATAAAACTATATATATATATATATATATATATTTTTTTTTTTTTTTTTTGCTGTATTGGGGATTGAACCCAGGGGCATTCTAGCTCTGGATACACCCCCAGCCCTATTTTATTTTTTATTTTGAAACAGAGTCTCACTAAGTTGTGGAGGGCCTCACTAAGTAGCTGAGGCTGGCCGGAACCCGGACCCTCCGATCTCAGCCTCCCAAATTCTGGGATTACAAGCGTGCACTACCACACCCAGCTTAAAGTTATTTTTAAACTACTGAGGAAAGGAAGCATAAACCCAAGACTGCAGATTCTAGTGTTTGGGGGCATCAGCAGGGGATAACAGGGGAGGACATGTGGGTGGGACAAACTTACCATGCACCATCTGGGTAATGGGTAGAGGGTGGTGACTGAAAGAACTATCCCTGCTTTGACTGCTCAGGGTGCTTTCGCGGGGCAGGAGGCAGCTGAGTGGGCTTCGGGCCAAGCTGCCTTTGGCCGAGTGGAGTGGACAAGCTGGTGAGGGCCTTCAGGACTCACCTGATGATGCAGCAGGCCAGTGGAGTCGCGGAACCCCTTGGGGCAGGCGGAGCAGCGGTAGGGCCGCTCCCCGGTGTGCGAGCGCAGATGGTTGGCCAGGTTGAAGCTGTGCTTGAAGCCCTTGCCACAGCGAGGACACGCATGGGGCTTGAGTGCTGTGTGCCGAGCAAAGTGGCGCCGAAGGTCTGAGCGGTAGCGGAAGCTCTTGCCACATTCGCTGCAGTGAAATGGGACGCGGGGGGCGGCGGCAGGTGGTGCTGGCGTTGGCACGGGCGCTGGGGAGGGGGCAGGGGGTACGGGCAGCGGGGCATCATCCATGATGGTGGCAGGCAGTGCAGTGGTAGGTGGGGGCTCTTTCTACAGTAGGCAGGAGACATGGAAGCAGGTAAGGGGATCACCTCTCAGTCAGCCCTCCCCTCCCTGGCTCCTGGGGCTCACAGATCCAACACCTGTGGGGAGAGACCCTCCCACTGCCAAGCCACGCCCACCATCCAAAACCACGCCCACCGTTCTTAAAATGCCTCCCACTCTCTTATAAACCTTCCCCTCTCTTTTCCACTCATCTTCTCCACTTCTTAACCATTTCCTAGTTGCTTCTACTGCACTGTGTGTTAAGCATCTCTGGATCCTAAGCCCCTTCCACTCTAGCTTAGGTCGCTCTACTCCTTTCTGAGTACCTCTGCTGTCCGCTGAACAATTTATATTTCTTGCCCTGCTCCTTTCCCTCCAAAAGCCTTTCTTACACTTCTTTGAAGACAACTACCTAGTGAAGACTACTACTTGGGACAAAGATTGGGAGACTAGAACTGGTCCTGCAACCTCAGAGGAAAGTCTTCTCATCTGCAAAATAGGAACACTTGTACCTACCTCATGTAGTGGTGGCGGGCATTAAGAATTGTGGCACTGTGTGATAAGTGCTTATGTAAGCCAGCACATCGCAAAGATGCAACAAAGGAGCTATTTTGGTTACTATCTTTTAAGTTCCTCCTAGTTGCCTTTCAGTCCTACATGCTTTCCACATTATCCAACTTTTCTAAGCTTGTCACTTTACTAAGACCTGCACACAATGTTTTTCTTCAAATAAGCCCCATCCTTTCCATGACCACCCCACTTCACTGATGTCACTTTCTCTACTCTTTCTTACTCTCTACTAAACCCCTTCCATACTCTCCAAGCCCTTTCCCCTCCATTACAAAGACTTGAGAGGCCGGGCATGGTGGTGAATGCCTATAATTCCAGAATTTGGGAGGCTGAGACAGGAGGATCGCAAGTTCTAGGCCAGCCTCAGCAACTTAGGTTCCTCAGCAACTTAGGGAGACCTTGTTTCAAAATAAAAAAGTTCTGGTTGTGTAGCTTGGAGGTAGAATGCCTCTGGGTTCAACCTCCAGTACCAAATAAATAGACTTGAGAGCTCCACTGAAACTCTCCTAATTACACATCTGAACCTGGCCCCTACCCATCTTCTCTAAGCCCCAGGCCAAACTCCACCCCTTCTGCTTTGCTTCCTTCCACCGGTCAAACGAGGCCCCGCCCACCATTCCTCTTTAAGCCCCGCCCATCTACAGACCCCACCCCTTTGCCTTAACCCCTCCTACTT
>PVJS01061594.1:0-10949 GCA_004027185.1 Glis glis | reverse complement strand
AAGTTGCGGAGGGCCTCACTAGGTAGAGAGAGAGAGAGACAGGGAGAGAGAGAGAGCTGAGGCTGGCCGTGAACCCGGATCCTCCGGTCTCCACCTCCCAAAGTACTGGGATTACAAGCGTGCACCACCACGCCCAGCCCTGCCAGTTTCTTAAAGTCTGACCATGAAAGTGGGTGCCGCGTAACTTCTTCCACATTTAGGGGGTGACTCTTCAGGAGTGTTGAAGAGATTTGGAGTCAAGGTTGGTGGCTTCCGCAGCATTTAAAAGAGCTGGGGGGGTTATAGTGCTGTGGAGTCCAGGGTGCCCGTCACCCACACGCCCACCTGTCCCTCCTGCTTCTGTACGTGCGTCCGTGCACGATTCATTCTGAAGCAAGCCCGCACTGACGCTCTCCCTCAAACACTGACGGCCCAAGGTCTGCAGGTTTTGGGGTGTCTGTTCTATTTGGAACACTGGGAGCACTGACTCCAGGTCAAGGGAAGTGGGCTCCACAGGCCCCCTTGCTCTCTTCTGCGGGGAGCAGGGGTGTGAGAATGGACATTTTGGAAGGAGGGTCCTGGGCCGGCCAGGTGCTTCCCAGAGAGTAGGGAGGGCGGTGGGAACACCCAGGACAAGAAGGGGCGAAGGGAATGGACGTGTGTTCTTGCTCCTCGTGGAAAGAAATGGCTCGCTCTTCATGTCAGGTGAGACCAGTGGACCCCGGTCCGTTAACATGCTAGGTGATTGTTTTTTTTAGCAAGAATGCTGGGGAGAAAATTTTTAATTAAAAAAAAAAGAATACTGGGGAATGGATCGTTGGTGTCTAGTGGGTGCCAAATAGACAGGGATATTGATCTTAAAGTTACCACCCTTAGACCCGGTTACTGTTTATTTTTTAATTATTTATTATTTATTTTTGGCCCTCAGGATTGAACCCAGGATCATTTTATACCTCTGAGCTACACCCCAGCCATTTTTTAAATTTTGAAACAGGGTTTCCAGACAGGTGGAAATTACAGTTCTGAAACTAAGGTGGTGAGATTCTTTTTCCTTGGTACTTTCCAAATCCTCGATACTGCTTGTTTTTAGAATTGTATCACATCTCTGTGTCTTGGTCATTTTGCTCCATGTAGGGACTTCAGTGCAAACGTCGTCAACAAATGGTGGGGCTGAACGTGTCTGCTCGCACCGGCTCCAGGAAGGGCCCTGCGGCTCATCTTCATTACTGACTGACTTGTCTGTTACCTTCTGTCCAACCAGTAAGGCCTTTTATTTGTAAGATTTTTTTTTTTTTTAACCAGTCAGAGACAGTGGGCTCCAGTCTGGTTTCGTGAGCCTGTTGTTCAGCCTCTGGGTCGGGCCTGGGTCGGGCCTGGCTGCAGTGCCGCTCCTCGCAGCTGCGCAGTGAGCATGCCTGGGCACTTCCATGCAGCCTTCCTCCTGCCCTCTGCGCCTCGAGGAGGGTGACTACAATGCCCATTTGCAGATGGGCAAACAGGAGTTCAGAGAGATCTAGTACCTGCGTCTCCTGCCCACTGTACTTGACAGTGGCAGAACTGGTGACTAAAGCTGTCGCCCATTCTGCCTGTCGTTAACCCCAGCCACGCACGCGTGTGTGTGTGGGGGGGGATGCTGGGAATGGAACCCAGGGGCTTTCTACCTCTGAGTCCTATTTTATTTTTTATTTGGAAACAAGATCTCAATAAGCTGCTGAGGGCCTCGCTAAGTTGCTGAGGCTGGCCTTGAAACTGTGATCCTCCTGTCTCTCAAGTACTGGGATTATAGGTGTGCACCACCACACCTGGCTCCCCAGACATGCTTTAAAACTGCAGGGAGAAAGACTGGCGCGAAACAGGGCAATGTCCAGGGTGCCCAAGTGGAACTTTCTTCACACTTCTCATGCTGCAAAACTTTGAAGGGACATTTAGTTTTCTAGACAGACAAAAGTCTAAGTGGCAGTGACGGGTCACGTTGGAGCTGGGGGCCAGCTCAGCCCCTTGTTCTGTCCCAGGAAGCAGAGCCTGGACTGGCCGTGCCACTGCCACGCACAGGACCTGCAGCAGCGAGACCGGACTCGGGCTCTGGCGCCATCACGGCAGAGCTAAAGGGCGCTTTCTGAGAACTGCAGCTGCCGATTCTGCACCCATCCCCTCCCCACCCACCGGTAAGGCCACACGGCCACTTGGGAGCACACTAGGAGGGCCCTGCACCCGGGCTTCCTCTGCACTTGTCACTATCACGTGACTTACACAGGTGAGCTCCAACACGCGCTCAGGAGCCGCGAACGCACAGGCCGGAGCCCGAGCTCCTGCCTGTCTGTGCTCTCCACGCAGCCGCAGACCTGCCGCTCACGGGCCGCTGGACAAAGAATGGCAGTAAAAGCTTTGCAGCCGGATACGCTTGGGGTATTTATATTTCAGACACTTGGCTTCTAGTTTTCCCCATACTATTTCCCACAAATATAAAATGATAAATGTTTCAGGTTATCTGTATATCAGTATATTCAGATTATCCTGAGCCCAAGCAATCTTGCTTGCCCACAAGCGATCGCATACTGACTTGTGTCGTTCTACAGTCTGCGGCAGAGCTGGCGTCAGGCACGGCTGGACACGGGAGTTGAGAGGGTGGGATGAGCAGCCTCTCCACCGCTCAGCCCCGAGGGAACCGGCTCACGGAACACGCGTCTCCCAGTGTGTGGCAGGGAGTGGGCGAGACAGCACCACTGCTGTCACCCCGGGGCTCCTGTCCTCACCGCGGCACGTTAGCAATTTTAAAAAATTCACAGTGCCGGGAGCAGTGGCGCACGCCTGAAATCTCAGTACTTGGAGGTGGAGATGGGAGGATCACAGGTTCGAGGCCAGCCTCAGCAAGTGGCAAGACTCTCAGCAACCTAGCAAGATGCTGTTTCAAAACCAAAAATAAAAATAAAAAATAAAAAGGGCTGGGGTATAACTCAAAGGTAGAATACCCCTGGGTTCAATCCCCAGGACCACCAAAAAAAAAAGTTGACAAAAAGTGAACAAGACTCCTTCAAACACAGCAAGCGCTCTGGAGGAAAGGAAAACCAGGGTGAAGGACGAGGAGCCCGGGTGCCTGCCGAGCAGGGGCGGAGCCGGCGGTGATGGGCAGCGCGAGCAGGAGCAGCCAGGTGTCTGCACCCCTCGCTCGGTTCACAGCCCAGGAGGGAGCCTGTGCTGAAGGCAAGGTCTGTCCACGGATGAGCTTCTTTCCAAAGCCTCCAGGGAATTGTCCCGTGAAGCAATGAGGCGCGCTCCCCCAGGGCGGCCAGCGTCCTCCAGCTCTCTTTAGTGCCAGCAAGGCTGCCCTCGGGAAGCTTCTAACGGCTGAAAATGTGCCCGTGAGGCCTGCTGGCTGCAAACTGGAGGCTCCCATGCACCCAGGAAGCAATATGGTCTCCACTTAGATGCTTATCTGACTTTTGCTCAGAAGCAACTGCGAAAGTCCTTCTGCTGAGAGCGCGGTGCGGCCAAGTCCAGCTTGCTTTACGGACACCCAGCACGGGGTGGGGGGAAAACAGGGCAGGTGAGCACGCTGGCTGTGTGTGATGGGGAGGGAGCAGTCTCTGGGACAATGCTTCCTGCCTCCAGCCGGGGCGGGTGACCCCATCACAGGCGGACACACAGCAGCTTCACAGGCCTGCTCTTGGCTCCCGCCTGGTCCTGCTGCAGCCTCTGCTAGGCGGGGTCCTCCACCCATCTTCTCCCCAGCCCTGCCCCTCTCAAGTCCCGAATCACATCACCCTTTACTATCATCTGCTCCCTGTTCACAGAGTCCCTGAGCCCTCAGACCCGCTCTGTCCACCAGAGAAACACAGCCACAAGGGCTCAAGACTCTGCCTCCCTGCTCACCGGGACCACGGACATCCGTGAGGCTGACTTCCGGTAAGAACCGAGCCTCGTGCAGCCTCTGACGGCTTCCTCCCGCCACGCGGGCCCTTGAGAGCCACAGGAGCAGCAGAGGCAGCTTGTCACACATCAGACACCCGGCAAGGGAGCCGGCTCTGCGGCCGGGGGAGGCCCACCAGGCCACTCGTCCCTCTGCTGCCTGGCCAGCGCCACCCTCAAAGCCTTCGCGCCCAGGTGCAGGCCCTGCAGGCGGGAGACGGCCTGCTGGGCCGCGGCTGGGTCCTGGTAGTGGAGGAGGGCCCTGTGCTGTGGCGCCTGCCAGGTGAGCCGCAGCGGCGCCGCGCCCCGCTCCCGCAGGGCCTTCTTCAGGTCGCTGACGCGGGCGTCGCGGGGGAGGTCCTCCACGCACACGGTGGAGGCGGCCAGCGTGTCCTCCCACCGCGGGCGGCCTTGGGCTGCTCCCTGGGGAGCTGGGTGCTGGCTGCCAGACCCCAGGAGGGGCTGGCGCTCGTCCTGGAGGGTGACGTCCTTCCCGGTCCACTTCTCTCGCTCACGGAAGCTTCTGAGTACTGGGATTTTCTCCAGCATCTCGTGGCTGATCTGGAAAAGGAGAAAGTTCAGCATTCTCAGGGCGTCTCAAGGGACCGGGGCACCAGGGGCCCTGCCTCACATGCTCGCCCCTGCCACTCTGCACGCGTGGCCTGGGTGCCGAGTGGGCCTTGTTGGGCCTGCCAGAAGGTGAGGTGTCTTAGCAGAACATCAGCACCCTGCAGCTCTGCCCCACTCCTGGGCCCAAGTGAACCCTGGACTCCGTGCCGCTGCTCTGGGTGGTCTGCCCGCTACCCTAGGGGTGGCCCAAGTGAACCCTGGACTCCATGCCGCTGCTCTGGGTGGTCTGCCCTACCCTAGGGGCGGCAAGAACCTCCCAGGAAGCACAAAACAAGCCGGGGCTCTTGCTGAAGGCCCCACCCAGAAGAGGCACCTTGGACCATGGGCATTCAGTTACAGTGACAGGCAGCAACTCCCCTGATTACCCCAGGATAGTGTGGGGGGCTTCTGTCTCCATGCCTGTCCCCCACTGTGCCTCTGAGTGGGATGAGGCCTTCAATTGGGCCATAGCGGCCTCTCTACTGAAGGAATGTCTCTTCCACGCTGAGCCAGAAACGCAGCACCAGCCAGTCTGAAACTGAACGCTCGCCGCTGTGCCTACGGTTGCCAAGAAGGGCCACGCTGAGAAGTGAAGACTCCCCGAGGCCCGGAGCCACGCACACGCCACCTGCTGAGGGGTGGCGTGGGCTTGATCTGGAGGTACAAGGGCCCAGCAAGCGCCCTGGAGGCAGAAGGCCGCCCAGCACCCGAGTGGGCTCCTGCGGGCGGGGCGGTTCACAGAAGGGCTTGCCTTGGGGTGCACGCCAGAAATACAACCAGTCCTTCTGGACAATTCTCACACCTTAGAGATCTCTGCCTTTCTTTGGGGCACAGAGCAGTGGCCGAGAGGCAAGCAGCGGTGCACACATCTGGACGCAGACCAGCACACCAGCTGCACAGTCCAGTGTGTCTCTGAGCTAGCCAGCTCAGCTGGCGCCATGTTCTCACTGCGTCAGAACGCGCCTCGGCCATGGCGCTCACCCTTCCCCGGGACCTGGGCTCCCTCCCGAGAACGGCTCACCCACGGCTCTGTGGGCCACTTTCAGGGCTCACAAAGACTATTCTCGGAGGTCCACACTACAGAGGGTGCACAGGCACCCGGTTATGAATCTGTCCATTAAAGTGAGAGTCAAGAAACATGGCTGCAGCCGGGCATGAGCTACTTAGTGAGGACCTCTGCAACTTAGTGAGACCCTGTTTCAAAATAAAAGAATAAAAAATAGAGCTGGGAGTGTAGCTCAAAGGTAGAATGCCCCAGGGTTCAATCCAGTACAAAAGAAAGAAAGAAAGAAAGGAAGGAAGGAAGGAAGGAAGGAAGGAAGGAAGGAAAAGAAAGGAAGGAAGGAAAAGAAAGGAAGGAAGGAAGGAAGGAAGGAAGGAAGGAAGGAAGGAAGGAGAAACACGAGTGCCTCAGAGCAGTCGGGAGCCTTCTTGCCAACCTAAGGCTCTTCCTCTTTAACTTCTGGGTTCTGTCCCCGGCCTTAAGCACAAAGCGGCCTCCCCTTCACACGGAGGCTCTCCTCTTCTCAGACCCTCAGCGTCTGCACGCCGCTCCGGCTCCTGGGCAAACCCTTCTGGCTTTCAATGGCAAAGACTCTTGGTGTCATGGCAAGACGTGTTCCATGGCCGAGGAACAGGGAACGGGACATAAGAGTTGAGTCGATGCCACGGACTCATCCACACTACAGACTATGCCCTTACCAAGAGCAGCCCCCGCCCGGCCCGTGCCCGTTCTCCTGACCTACTGCCTGGAGGGAGACTAAACTCAGGGGAGCACCACGGACGCCCCGAGGCCCAGAGAACGGCAGAGGCGACCCAGGTCCAGCTGGCCCAGCCCTCCACACCCCACCTCCTCCCCAGCGGGGACTCTAGCATTCTTTTGGAAGCTTGACAGCAGATTGGCAGTGGTCACAATCCACTTTCCAAGGACTTCTTAGGTCACTAGATCTAGTGTTCAGAAAGGACAATCAAATTTAAAACTGCAATGACAATGAGAGGAAACTGTGACCATGCGTCATCTGGAGGAACTAGAAGCGACAGAATCAGAGCGACAGCGGGGGCCACGGGCCAGAGCCGGGACGCAGCCTGCCCTCCTGCTAAACACTATGTGTCCCCCTCAGCCCTGGCTGCGGCTTCCAGCGGCGGTGGCTCCCGTCCCTGTTTGGCTCCCCGGGAAGAAGCCAGTATCCTCATGGCGGGCCTCAGGCTTCTGCAACACAGATCCACCTTTAGAACAGTCACGTGACAGAAAAATGCGTCCGTAGTGCACAGCACAGGAAGCCACTGATCCTGAGCAGGCCACACGCAAACAAGAGCCAGCCGGGGCAGGAAGAGAGGCTGCGACCCGCACGCACCGCGGCCTTGCTAGAAGCCTCCACAGGCGCTCTGGCATGACAGGGCGTTCGTGGGCATGGACACATGCGCCCTTTAAGTGGAGCTGCTGGAGGAGAAAGACGAGGCTTAGCGTCAGCTGGCTCCTCTGCAGGCTGAGTGAAAAGCCTCCCTGGCCGCGTGGCAGCCTCGCCTCTGCCCAGCTGCCGCCGTGTCTGTGCGGACAGAGAGCCCGCTGTGGTGCGGCCGGGCAGCCGCTCTCTGGACAGCCCCGGGCGCTACTTGGTTTTTCCTGGCTGGCAATTAGGAACAGTTATTACATTTTGTCAATGTGCCACGTGAAATCAAAGCTTCTGCTTGTTAATCAAACATAAAATAATACTTTTTGCCCTCTGTAGACAATCACTCCATTCTTCAAAAATTATAATGCAAATCAGACTTCCACATGCTCAGCTCACTTTCCACCGGAGCACGCAGATGTCGGTCATTTATAAATATGTGCTGTCTTTGCAGATGGAGTCGGAAACCCTGTCCCCTGGAAAGACACACCAGTCCAGCCCGAGTCAGAAATCCGAGCCGGCACGCTAGCTGCCGCCTGCGCAGAGGACGCGGCTCCGGCCTGACGCAGCCACGCGCTGCCGCGGCCCGGGGAGAGCTGCTGCTCCTCTGGCTCTCCATGTTCTTGACCAGAGAGAAGAGAAGGATGATGCTGAAATCCCTCTCGCGCTACAGTTCAAGCGTGTCTGGGCAGCTGCTGGCAAGGATGGACAGACACCAGACACACTGCTCCTGCTAAATCCGCCTGCGCAGAAGGATCAGCTCCCATTCAAGAGACTACGACTTTTTACCCACCAATGACACTTTGATGCTTCCACACAGCCAAGGTGACAGCTTCGCGGGAAGCCTGCCTGGGACGTGCAGGGGACGCCAAGGGGCTGTGCTGGCTCCCGTAAGCGCTCGTGCCCTTGGCCCCTGGGCTTCCTAGGGCAGCACCTCTTCATTATAACAGTGTGTTTAGGACGTCCCTTGGCACAGTTGGTCACGCGTCAGCAGACAGGAAGGCTCCACGGGGCTACCCCTTCCCACCACGCCTCTCCTGGGGATGCAGGACAGGCAAGGCCTGGCGCTACCGGAAGGGAAGGGCTGGGCCTCGCAGCGGCGCTGTACCAGGCTGCGCCCCAACCCTGGGGACAGGCAGCTCTACTTGGACCATTTGCCACCAGACACAGTGTTGTGAGCTATAGGCTGGCTTCTGGGCACAAACTCCTAAGGCAGACCGACGGCAACACGTGCGGTCACCAGGGCCACAGCGTCACAAGGGCGGGCGACTCAGGAAGGCTTTGGCCCCGGCTTCTACTGCACTCACTCTGTCTGGAGCTGCGGGGCTGCAGTGGGCTCACAAAAGGAAAGACCAGAGACAGGGCCCCCAGGGCCGTGTTGCAGTGGGACGCAGGGACACAGCTCAAAGAATGAAAAACAGTTGGCAGACACAGCGCGAGCAGGCGCCCTCTGCCGTCGCTGCCGCTCTGCCCTCTGCTGACCTGGAACCTGGCTGTTCATTATGGACGCTCAGGCTGTCTGGAGATGTGACTCAGGAGCTAAGCTGCTCAAAGGCTCCACAGGCGATTCTAATGTACAACCCCCAACTACACACAGCGGCCATGCCGGGCGGGGACCACCGCGAGAGGAGCCGCCTGCAGCGCCAGGGCTGGCCGGGTGACCCACCTTGGACCACACGATGCCCGCTGGCTTTGGGCGCTTGCAGCCCGTGGAGATGAGCCTGGTCGGGGTGAGGATGTAGTCCACCGTGAGGTCATGATCCTCGACGAGCGCTTCCGGGATGTCCACGACCTGCTCAGACAGAGGCGGGCAAAGAAGCCAGGCTCGCTGTGTCACTCAGCAGAGCACGCGAGGCGGTTAGAGAAGTGCCCCAAATCCACTCTGTGGTCAACGCTCAGCTACGCGCCACCAGCAACCCCTCCCCAGCCAACCAACGCCGCCCGGGACACACAGCACCAGGGCAGACTGTCTGTCTGTCCCCTTCTCTCGGAGCAGCTGGCGGTGGCCCTGCTGACCGGCTCGCAGACGCACCTGGCAGTCGTGGACGATGGTGACCACTGGGGTCCCCTCGCAGACGGCTCCCATCGACACCATCATGGCATATTCGAGGTCGGCGTAACCTTCTCCCTTCCCGATCCTCCAGCCTGGGAGATAAGACTGAGCATTAGTGTCTCCCTGGGGTCTGGGCACCTCGAAGTCACTGTGGAAGAAGAAACCTGACCCGATAACCCAGCCTCCATAGCGATCGCCATAGCAACCACAAGCAGCCACTGAACAGGCACAGTGGCTAAAACTCAATGAAGCCACAGGGAACTTTTTACGCGTCGCCAAGGGAAACTGAGCTCGCTCTGTGTGAGCTTCACGTCAGCAAGACACATTTAAAAGGACAGAAGAGCCGGGCGTGGTGGTGCACGCTTGTAATCCCAGTACTTGGGAGGCTGAGACAGGAAGATCACAGGTTCAAGGACAGCCTCAGCAAGTAGTGAGACTCTCATCAACCTAGTGAGACGCTGTTTCAAACTAAACATAAAATAGGGCTGGGGGTGTAGCTCGGAGATAGAATGCCCCTGGGCTCAATCCCCAAAACCACACACACACACACACACACACACACACAAGGGACAAAAGAACACTTTTCAGAGACTAGGACCAGATGCCTACTGAAAGCAAAGTATTTCTTTTCTTTTCTTTCTTTCTTTTTTTTTTTTTTTTTTGCAGAACTGGGGATTGAACCCAGCACGCTGCGGAGAGGCTGAGGCCGGCCTGCCGCCAGCCGGGGGACGAGCACGCAGTAGTTAAAGGGGCCCCAGCTCCCGGCATGAGCCTGCGCTTTCCTCTGATCAGAAGCTTGGCAGCTCAGAGGCTTTGGCCGTCGCCAGCGTCACCCCCACTGGACACTTGTCCCACTGATGCCTCCAAGACCAGGCTCTGATGGCGCTACTCTCACAGGTAAAAACTCCAACCACGTAGGTGAAGAAGCCAGAGAAAGTTGGTGCTCTTTGCCCAACAGCTTATAGAAAGCAGCAGCGGAGGACGGCGTGAGGCGTGCTCCGTGCAGACCTCACTGCGAATGCGAGGGCAGGTGGGGGAGCGCTGCTCACTGACCGCGAGAAATGACCAGGTCCAACTCCTACGGCAAAATGTGTACAGAGCACACCCCAAATCACACAGTGCTGGCTCACACGTCGACGCCAGGGACCCCGACGGTGCCCGCTGGGAAAGGGACGGGCACACTCACGGGTAGAGACTCCGTGCCACTCCATTTCCTAAACCTACGCCTGCCTATTTTATTAACTGGAGGTTATCTAAATAATGACAGCTGCAGAAGGCTGCTTTCTTCTTCATACAGCCCTTTAGGAGTTCTAAAAGGAAACTCCCAGCAATCTTTTTCAACAGGAGACCTCTGCCAAGAGCCCAGCCCGACTCCTGTCTCCTGGCCTCAGGCCTCTGACGAGCAGCCCACCCAGCCAGAGGGCCATGCTCCCTGCACACGCTGTCCTCCCCAGAGCACACTCCCTCTACATCCACTCCCTGCATATGCGGGTCCTCCCAGAGCACACTCCATCCACTCCCTGCACACGTTGCTCCTCCCCAGAGCATGCTCCTACTCCATCTACTCCCTGCACACGCTGGTCCTCCCCAGAGCACGCCTGCTCCATCCACTCTCTGTACACGCTGGTCCTCCCCAGAGCACACTCCCACTCCATCCATTCCCTGCACACGCTGGTCCTCCCCAGAGCACGCTCCTGCTCCATCCATTCCCTGCACACACTGGTCCTCCCAAGAGCACGCTCCTGCTCCATCCACTCTCTGCACATGCTGGTCCTCCCCAGAGCACGCTCCTGCTCCATCCACTCCCTGCACACGTTGGTCCTCCCCAGAGCACGCTCCTGCTCCATCCATTCCCTGCACACGCTGGTCCTCCCCAGAGCACGCTCCCGCTCCATCCACTCTCTGCACACGCTGGTCCTCCCCAGAGCATGTTCCTGCTCCATCCACTCCCTGCACACGCTGGTCCTCTCAGAGCACGCTCCTGCTCCATCCACTCCCTGCACATGCTGGTC
>PVJS01061593.1:0-10949 GCA_004027185.1 Glis glis | reverse complement strand
GCCGGGCGTGGTGGCGCACGCTTGCAATCCCAGTACTTTGGGAGGCGGAGACCGGAGGATCCGGGTTCGTGGCCAGCCTCAGCTCTCTCGCTCTTTCTCTCCCTGTCTGTCTCTCTCTTTCTCTCTCTCCTTAGTGAGGCCCTCCGCAACTTCATGAGACCCGGTTTCAAAATAAAGTATAAAAAATAGGGCCAGGGGCGTAGCGCGGAGGTAGAATGCCCCTGCGTTCAATCCCCGGTACTGCAAAAAAAAAAAATTTTTTTCTACTCAAACTCCTGGCATTCCCATTTAAGAAAAAAGATGGACCTCAAATAATTTAGCTCATGAAGTTATGGAGGCTAACAATGATGATTAAAAAACAGACAGTAGAACGCACAGGTGGAGATGTCAAAACTTGTAGGAGCACACTCCCAGGTCCAATGAAACCAGTGGACCATGTATATATCATTGGTGTCTGGCATTGAACCTGGGACAGGAGTGGGCGGTGTGTGGCGGGGCTGACGTGTGCTCTGCTATTCCCCATTGTCACATGCCCCTCGGGCCAAATATTCTACCCGATCAATGTCTCCTTATCCCTGAAAACCGTGCAGCTGTCAGCAACATGATCATACAGTATATTCCCCAGGCAACTTGTGAGATATGAGTCACGGTTCTATTTGTTCTGCAATTGCTAAAATTGCAAAATTTTTATCAAGCTAGAAACTGAAACCCCAAGTGTCTCTTCATGGGGAGCCCTGACACTGTCACACCAGACTTGACCCCCCCTTCCCCCATGACTCTAGTCACGCTATGTCTCTGCCAGGGAATTACCCTGCTATTTAGAACTCAGTGTCCAGAAAATTGCTGGCCCGGAGGCCCTTCAACTGGTCTGCACAGACACCTGTCGCTAGCCTGATCTCCCACTCATCTTGAAGCAGAAAGCATGGTTGTCCAGGAGGCTCTGTCTTTCTCATCCCCTTTTCTCCTCCTGCTCAGACTCCGGAGTTCAGCCTGCCCTTTCCAGGCTCTGTATCCCTGCCCTGCATCCAACATCTCCCCAGTCCCCATTCTCCCATCCCAAGCCCCATCATTCTCTTAAGAACCTGGTCTTTAAAAGATGGATTCCAGCCGGGCGTGGTGGCGCACGCTTGTAATCCCAGTACTTTGGGAGGCGGAGACCAGAGGATCCGGGTTCTCGGTCAGTCTCAGCTCTCTCTCTCTCTCTCTCTACCTAGTGAGGCCCTCTGCAACTTCGTGAGACCCGGTTTCAAAATAAAGTATAAAAATATAGGGCTGGGGATGTAGTGCGGAGGTAGAACGCCTCTGGGTTCAATCCCCGGTACCGCAAAAAAAAAAAAAAAAATGGATTCCTACTAATGCACTGATTTTTTTACTCCTTCTGGGAAGGAGGTCCTATCTTGAAGTGATCTTTGGTAGCTAATGTCCCAGTCTAGTGGCTTCTGAACTGTGTCTCATGGAGCAGTTGGCATCCATGGATGTGCCCGAGGGTTACCATATGGAGCTTAATAGCCCCTGTCCTCTCCCCAGCAGGCTGGTCTGCTTTTACCTGCCTTCTACCTTGGGGCCATGCATTGAGGCCACTGAGAGGGTGGGCTCTGGAGCAAGACCACCCGGGTTGGAGCCCCAGCTCCCCCACCAACCAGCTGCGGGATGTTGGACACATTAACTTCTCTGTGCCTAAGGTTTGTCGTCTGCAAAATATGAACAGTCACAGCACCCCATATCTACCTTATAGGGTAGTGGTTGGGCTAACTGAGTTCAAACATCTGGCACGGAATAAACACCATGTAAAAATTTGCTATTATGATCTATACAGGGGACACTGCAAGACTTTATTTGAAAGAAGGTTTCCTGGGTTTAAAAAAAAAGGTAAAACAAACAAACCCCCAAACTCCTACTACCTTCACTCAAAATATGAATAACTTCTTGGAGCGCTGCCACCACCAAGAGCAGGTTTGTTGGCGCCTCTCAAATCCTACCTAAGTGTGGGGCTGAGTTGGCCACAGGTCGGCCTGTTGACTAGACCAACCAGCACTAACCAGCATTTACACCTGTAGCTGCTGACTTAAGGGAGGGAGTTAAGTGCTAGTTCTGGGCATTTCATTCATTCTATTACTCCATGAGTTTTATTTTTGAAAGTCATTATTAAGCTAATAATATTGGGCTATACATCATGAGTGCCCAGCAAGAAGCCACTGGCTCCCACGTGAAGACAGCTTTCCCGGTTTTTGAGGAGGGAAGTCACATATCAAAGGACGTGGTGGCACCTGCTTCCTTAGGGAGCTCTGCAGTCTAACCACTGTTGTGGCCTGCTTTTCAGCATTTGGGGGTCAGGGACAGTGGTTTCTCCAGTTTCAGAAACCACTTGAATTTTGGTCTTTCAAGTCCAGTGTGAATTGTGCTATAGCTTTGTGCATTTTGAATCTGGGTGCAACTATTACTCAGAGAAATTGTGAGTGTGGGGAAGAACGTGACTCCTCCATCCACCACTGACAGAGCCCCTCACAGGCTCCCACCTCGAGCTTTTGCTCCTCCCTGACCTGTGCCTGCTTCCTCCTCCTGGTCCCCAGGTCCCCAGGACCCCTCCCACGCCCCAGGCCATGACTGTCCCCTAGCAGAACTTGGCTGTGGTTCTAGGCAGAGATGTTCACCATTAGCTGCCTGGGCGTGTCTCCCTCTTGCGGGCTCCACAGCACCCTGGTGAGGTCTTCAAAGGCTAGGCCTGTGTCCAGTTCAGTTTTGAGTCTCCTGAGTCTGGCACACAGCCTAGCATTCAATAGGTGCTTAATAAAAATTTGTGAACTGAATGAATAAACCCGCCCTCTTTTCAATTGTTGGTGACAACATGTTAACGGGAAGTATCTTGACCACTTGGGGCTATGACGTGGAAATTATGTTCCTCCTTCCTTATTAAGAACTTACTCTTTTTTATTGGCTTGGACTTAAGAAACTTAGCACATGGCCATGTAACTCACACTAGCAGGAGTAGCACTCTGGGCTAAAGCCACAGGAATCTTGAGTTGCAAGGTGAACATCAACTTGAGCACACCCAGGCAAGAGGGAGGATTGAAGCACAAGCCACTGAACACCAACGGGGCTGCACCCCTGGGAAGGCAGGGCTGCTGTGCCCTGACCCATGCACCCCTCCACTGCAATGCTCTAAGTGGACCTGATATATTCCATCACATAAAATGTAGCATCCCTCCAGTGAGGACTGGGATGAGGACAGACACGATCTCCTGTGTCTGAGTTCAAGTTATTGGGGGGCGGGGAACAGATGTTTCTTGGGCTTTTATTGCCTTGGATCTGAGAAATACTTGTTTTTCGGTTGATTAATAGTCTGCCATTTATGGTGACATGCAGCTTCATTTGTAGAGCTCCAAATGCACGAGGGCTCCTGGGTAGAAAGTGAAGCCAGTTTTAGGGAGCACGTCTCGGATCCCCCAGGACATTTCTTTGTGGGTCAGTCTCAAGTCACAGGGCATAGGAATTTTAATCTTAGCCATGGCTTGTGGAGAGGATGGTCTTTACATCTGTGTCTCTAAACTCAGACACCGTGGCATTATTTCACTAGTAATGACATGGGCTGACCTATTTAGCGTTTCCGATGTGCCAGGGACAGTACTGACTGCTTCTACACAGAGCATTTTATTTGTTCCTTACAGTAAGTTATAAGAGTAGGTACCATGGTGTTTTAGAGATGAGAAATAAGGATTCAGTGGAGCTAGGTGGCTGGTCTGAGGTTATCCAAGTCGAAGGTGAGAGAGCTGGGATTTGAACCAATGTCAGCGCCGAGGCCTGGATGCTTCTTCCCCACCCCAGCTCTGCTGATGAACACGGGCATTTATTTCTGTATATACTGCGGCTGCGTTCTGCAAACAGTTCACGGCTTTAGAAAATATTTTGAGAATTCCTACTCAGGTGGACCTTCGGCAAATACACCTTATTTTGCTTGAGAATTTCCCGGCTTTTTGCACCTTTGTGCATTCAGCCTAGAGAACCACCGTCGGGGGGATCAAAATCCCCTTCCACCTACAACACATCTTTTCTTTGCTTGCTCTGGGCTGCCATTCACGGCCTCACTGACCAGGACAGGTGCCCCTGGCTCCCACCCAAGGTGTGACTGCTGGAGGTCTCCATCCTCAACACTTCCCCCACTCCCCCCAGTGCTGGAGAGAGAGTCTGGCATGGATAATACTGGTGAGGCTGATCCAGGCCTATGTTCTGCAACTCAGAGTCCTTACACCATCAGTGGGACATTTGCAGCTGGGTATGGTAGTGCACTCCTAGAATCCTAGTACTTGGGAGGCTGAGACAGGAGGATCACAGGTTAGAGGCCAGCCTCAGCAATTTAGCAAGGCCCTCAGCAACTTAGCAAGACTGTTAAAAAAAAAAAAAAGAAACCGGGCGTGGTGGCGCACGCTTGTAATCCCAGTACTTTGGAAGGCGGAGACCGGAGGATCTGGGTTCGCGGCCAACCTCAGCGCTCATGCCCGCGCGATTTCTCTCTCTCTCTCTCTCTCTCTCTCTCTCTCTACCTAGTGAGGCCCTCCGCAACTTCGTGAGACCGGTTTCAAAAATAAAGCATAAAAAAATAGGGCCGGGGGTGTAGCGCGGAGGTAGAACGCCCCTACGTTCAATCCCTGGTACCGCAAAAAAAAAAAAAAAAAAGAAGAAGAAAAGGCTGGGGATGTAGCTCAGAGGTAGAGTGCCCCTGGGTTCAATCTCCAGTACTACAAAAATAATAAGGCATTTGCAAGGACAAGAGCTCTTGTGTAGAATCTCACTGTGAAGTTGCAAAGGATGCTGGTCCCGCTGGCCCCTGTATGCCCACCACGGGGTGCTCACGGTGGGGGCCTTCTCTCCATCTCTTACTCTCAGGTTACTTCTGAAGAGCTGACGGGAGAAAGCGCAGGACTTGGAAATTCCAACGAACCTTTTGTTCTTAGTGGTGCTGAGGTCAGGCTGGTCTCGTTCTTAGAAGATGGTGAGAAATTGTGGAGCCTGGCCGTTAGAAATGCTCGTGTGTGGAGAACCATCCAGAAACTCACTGACAAGGAAAGAGGGGAAACAGAGCCATTAGGCAAGGGACGGGAAAGGCACTTTTGTATCCCTACAAACTTCTGCTTTGTAGTACTGGGGATTGAATATAGGGGTGTTCTACCTCCCAGCTACACCCCCAGCCCTTTTCTTAATTTTTTATTTTTTGGGGGGCGTTACTTTGGGCTACACCCCCAGCCCTATTTTTTATTCTTTATTTTGAAACAGGGTCTCACTAAGTTGTGGAGGACCTCACTAAGTAGCTAAGGCTGGCTGTGAACCTGAGATCCTCCAGTCTCAGCCTCCCAAGTACTGGGATTACGAGCGTGGGACACCACGCCCAGCTTAATTTTTTATTTTGAAACAGGGTCTCACTAAATTGCAGAGGGCCTCGCTAAGTTGCTGAGGCTGGCCTCGAACCTGCGATCCTCCTGTGTCAGCCTCCCAAGTACTTGGAGGTGTACACCACCATGCCTGGCACAAACTTTCTTTATAGAAAGAGGTATACTGCTAAGGTCTCAGGCATCCGTGGTGGACTATGAAAGTTGGCTCTGGACTATGAGAAGGGAGAGGGAGGGTAGAGAAGGGGGAACCCATCTGGGACATTGAGCTGTTCTAAAGTTGTTGATCTTGCCAGAATCCAACTTTTGACAGCTGCTAAATAAGGCACTTGAGAAAATAGCTTCAATTTTGTAATTTGCAAATGGGAAGGGAAATTCATTAGGGTTAAATGCATAGAGAGACCACGGGGTCTTTCCTGTGTCTGTCCACAGATGGTCAGCTGCGGCTTGCAGAGTCCCTGTACATGGAGAGTAGATTTGGGTGCTGTAAGGATGGAAAAGATACATTTTGCCCCACTCTGAGTTTGTGCACTAACAGAGACAAGCTTAAGGAAACCGCTGCTAGGAGATCGCCTCTGTGCAATATCCCCCTCTACTGGATGTTCGCACAGAAAACAGCACCCAGCCGCCCATGGCTGCCTTAGAATCTTTTCATAGCTTTTTTGCGACATTAAAACACATTTTGGCAGCAGCCAAGGTGATTCTCCCTGCCCTCTCCTCTACTCCCTGACTAAGATGAACAATTTTGTAAGGCAGCACACACCCAAGAAAGATAAGACATGTATCCCGGGGACGCACGTGAACTGATGACAAGGGGCAGCGTGGAATGTTCCGGCTTTAGCGGGTGGGTCTTCTTGTTCCCCCACTGGGGGGATGGAGGGCCAGAGAGGGAGAGCTGCTTGCTAAAGTTGCACAGCTGGTAAGAGGCAACGCTGGGGCAGGAACATCCTCCTCTGATTCCCAGTTTAGTGACAGAGTAACTCATAAATATTCAGAGTGGCTGAGTCTTGAGAACAGCTTCTGGTTATGGAAAATACAGGGCCAGTCTGGGGAGAAGTGGGCCCATTAGACTGTTTCTCTCGCAGTCTCCTTCCCTGGCCGGGGTGGGATTGTCTATGGTTTCAGCTAACCCCAGGGCATGGAGTCAGATTGTCTGGTCCCAGGTCCTTGGTGACCCATCGACCCTAAGTCCAGGCAGAGCCTGGGTGACATGAAGGGCACCTCCGTGTCCCACCTCATCATAGCTGGGCACCTTCCCTATTAGATTTGGGGGTCACATCTAAAGTGATCTGTCCAATAGAACTTTCTGCCATGATGGAAATGCTCTGTATCTGTCCGTCTTTCTGACTCACAGCTGACACTAGCCACATGTGACTGCTTAGCACTTGAAATGTGGCTGGTATGACTGGAAAACTTAACTTTTATGGAATTTGAATTTATCTATTTATTTTTGGTGCTGGGGATTGAACCCAGGGGCATTCTACCTCCTAGCTACACCCCATCCCTATTTTATTTTTATTTTGAAATAGGATCTCTCTAGGTTGCTGAGAGTCTCACTATTTGCTGAGGCTGGCCTCGAACCTGCCTGAGATCCTCCTGCTTCAGCCTCCCAAGTACTGGGATTACAAGCGTGCGTCACCACACCCGGCTGAATTCATTTAAACTTAAACATGTCTAGTGGTGACTTGTTGGTCGGCACAGTTCTAGAAGGAACTGTTGATGTCTGTGGGTCACTTGGCCAATGAGATGGTCGTTTTCTGACAGGTGCCACCTCATCATGAGAGGGCCTGTGTGAGAGCAGGGACGCAGGAGGTAGCAGGAGCAAGAGCAGGAGCAGGAGCAGGACCCGGGGGAAGCCACGTGGGCTGGAAAAGACCCAACTCCTGGGACTCTGTGTCCTCACCTGTAAAATGGGGAGGTCGGCAGGTTCCCTACCTTTTGGCCACTAAGGAGTGCTTTCATTATTTCTCTCTCTGTGGACCTCTTTTTGGACCAAAAAAGAAAAAAAAAAAAGAATCGCTACAAGTGGCACTGATTAAAAATAATTGCTGACATGTTAAATGACCACTACTAATCAGAACTTTCCTCAAGCACCAGCTAAGCAGAGTGATCGTGCTGAGTCGATGAGTGATTGTGCTGAGTTGATGAGTGATCATGCTGAGTCGATGAGTGATCGTGCTGAGTTGATGAGTGTTCGTGCTGAGTCGATGAGTGATCGTGCTGAGTCGATGAGTGTTCGTGCTGAGTCGATGAGTGATCGTGCTGAGTCGATGTGAATCCATCCAAGGCAGAGACCTGCGGCGTGATTAGCCTGCCTGGCCTCTGAGGGGCGCAGTCATATGCTTTACAAATGGCTTTTAAAAATGTTGAGAAGACCTCTGGGAACCCATTACTGCCTGGTAGGGCATTCAGGGGTGCAGAGACCCAGATTAGAGTCTGTGTTAGATGACCTCAGAGTCCTGGCTGGGTGCTGGCGGGTCCAGTCAGGGAGGTTTGGGGGGGCCCAGTTGGGGTGGGAGGTCAGCGCAGCTCTCTTGCGGGGGTCTGGGCGTTGTTGGGGGAGGGTGTGGACTATACACGGGGAAACCTGGATGGGGATATCACCTGTCCCACACTTGTGTGGTGTGTGTGTGTGTGTGCTGGGAATTCAACCCAGGGGCATTCTACCGCCGAGCTACACCCTCAGCCCATTTTTTCTTTTGAAACAGGATCTCATTAAATAGCTGAGGCTGGCCTTGAACATGCCATCCTCCTGTCTCAGCCTCCCAAGTGCTGGGATTACAAGCACGCACCACCATGCCCAGCTTCTTCACACTTTGCTTGGGGGCTGCTGGGAGATGTTAGAGATGCTGGGTCCACAGCCAACCAGGAGCCACCAGACATCAGGCTCAGCTGTCCTCCCTGGCCTCTGGGGACCACCTCCATCAGCAGGGGACGGAGACGGGGCAGAGGGCTGTTTGCTTTCCAGCATGCGACTCTCCAAGGCTCCTGGAAGTGCCACAGGGAGGGTGGTGGGAGGAAGCCCAGAGCAATGAGGCAGAACTGGAAGGAAATTTACACAGGACGCTGGGGGACGCTCCTTCTCCCCTCAGAGGGGCTTTGAGAGCGAAGCGGCTTCTTCAAAAGCCTTACTCTGTGTGCCCTGGCCTCGGGTTCCACTGGACTCCAACTGCAGTGCTCTCTGAGGGAGAAGGTGTCAGTCCACCTACATGGAGGGAACTGAGGAGCTGGGGCCAACGGACCAGCTCGAGGCTCTTTGGCTTGTGGAGAGCAGCTCTGGAGTTACCCAGGACAGCCAAGGACGGGACCCAGCAAGATGAGCAGAGCGCGATGAAGGGTGCCACCGGAGATGACCGGATGGCTCTTCCTCCTGTTCCCTGGTGCCGTTTTGGAAAGGGACACCCATGCCCAGCTCAGCTCCGAGCACCGTCTCCCCATGGTTCCCACGTGATCTGTCCTTTACCTATTGCTGCCGGTCTCTGGGTACAGCTTCCAAGCTTCAAAGGACTTCCTCTCACTGTCTAGTCTTGTTTCCCCAGGAATCCCGGCAGGTAGACATAGCCAAACTCCTTGTACCCTGCTTTCCAGATGCATAAACCGAGCCCAGGGAGTCTGGAACCTTGCCGCTGACTTTGTGGCTGGATTGGCTAAAGAGAAGGGAACTTTTCTTGTTGGCATTTACCCATTTGACCTTTAGGGTCAAAATATCCAATCTGCAATGTGTTGGTACCCTTCCAACACTTTTTGTTGCTGGTGGTGGTGAAGAAGAGATGTGTGTGTGTGTGTGTGTGTGTGTGTGTGTGTGTGTGTGTGTGTGGTGTGTACTCTTTAACCGGATCTTGGATTTTTTAATATGCTTTTATTGGTGCATTACAGTCTCACATCATATTGTAAATCATGTTGACAGTGACATAGCGATGCTCCCGACCTTGGCGTGATTTTTTATATAGTATGCAGAATGATTTCAAACTCTCTAGAGTCTACCTGATTCAAAAATCTTGGAAGAACAGATTTCCCCAGTGTTTGTGTGCGTCTCTGTGGGTGCTGCACTGGTTTACTCTTTGAGGGCCTTCAGAGGTGCGTAGCATCAAGGCCCAGCATGGCTTCCATATGCTCAGTTCTACACTAGCTAGTGAGCACAAAAGTGACTTTGAAAAGCCGAGCACCAGGGCCAGTGTGGGGACTTTTTTTACAGTAACCATCTTGTCTGGTCAGGCTGGGGCTCATTCTAGGCATGGTCCACAGGGTTGCTATATGTATCTACTTATTTATTTATTTATTTGCTTATTTATTTACTTGTGTGTGTGATACTGGGGATTGAACCCAGGGGCATTCTACCTCCGAGCTACACCCTCAGTCTGATTTTTTATTTTTTATTTTGAAACAGGGTTTCACTAAGTTGCGAAGAGTCTCAGTAAGTAGCTGAGGCTGGCCGCGAATCTGTAATCCTCCTGTCTCAGCCTCCCAAGTACTGGGATTACAAGCGTACCCCACCATGCCCAGCTTACTTATTTATTTTTAAATAAACATTAGCTGAGCATCTACTATTTGCCAAACATGGTCTTACATGCTCTCACAGTTATTATCCCTTTGATGGAGGCTCATGTTAAATCTGGGTTTTGTTTGGGAAGAGAGCTGGAGCATGTGGAATAGGATTAAAACAATCATAGCCCCCTCTTTCCCTTCTTAACTCTTCAGAATTTATTTCCCAGGAGATAGCGTTCAGTTGTTTGATTTACGATTTATGAGGGTGGAGGATTTTTTTTTTCTTACATTAAATTCCTGCCACGGAGGTGTGTTCCGTGGAGGGCATACATCAGGCTGGAATGAGAATCTGCAGTGGGGGCAACTTAGCAGAGGGGGGACCGCAGCATTAATAAACTGAGATCATAGACTGGCGGGGGTGGGGAGCCCAAGGCCTTTGTTGGAAAGATATTAATAGGGATAATGCTTACATTCTTAGCTGAAGAAACTATTTGATCTCATGAGCATAGCCCTGATGTCTCTTATGATATGTATTAAATGTAAAACCCTCCTCCACTCAGAAAGTCATTTGTCAAATCCAGGGGTTGGAAGTTTCTACAAAGTCCAGAGTCTCAGGAAGAAAGACAGGCATGGTGCGGCCGTCACGGCTGTGCGGAGATGGAATCAACGGGCCGGGAAGCCTCCCTAGGATGGGACTTCCACAGCCAGGGGACTGTCGGCCTGTGTTGTTTCTTGGGGTCCTGAATTTACGGTTCTGGCATCAGATGTGGGGATGGGAAAAACAATTAACCTGTCCTTTTTTTTTTTTTTTTTTTTTTTTTTTTGCGGTACCGGGGATTGAACCCAGGGGCGTTCTACCTCCGCGCTACGCCCCCGGCCCTATTTTTTTTATGCTTTATTTTGAAACCGGGTCTCACGAAGTTGCGGAGGGCCTCACTAAGGAGAGAGAGAGAGAGAGAAAGAGAGAGAGAGAGAGAGAGAGAGAGAGAGCGGGCGCTCTGAGGCTGGCCGCGAACCCCGATCCTCCGGTCTCCGCCTCCCAAAGTACTGGGATTACAAGCGTGCGCCACCACGCCCGGCCTT
>PVJS01061592.1:0-10950 GCA_004027185.1 Glis glis | reverse complement strand
TGTGTGTGTGTGTGTGTGTGTGTGTGTGTGTGGTACTGGAGAGTGAACCCAGGGGCATTTTACCTCTGAGCTATACCCCCAGCCCTTTTTATTTTTTAAAATTTTATTATTTATTTATTTATTTATTTATTTATTTTTGCGGTACTGGGGATTGAACCCAGGGGCATTCTACCTCTGGGCTACACCCCCAGCCCTATTTTTTTATTCTTTATTTTGAAACAGGGTCTCACTAAGTTGCAGAGGGCCTCACTAAGTAGCCGAGGCTGGCCGCGAACCCGGATCCTCCGGTCTCAGCCTCCCAAGTACTGGGATTACAAGCATGCGCCACCACGCCCGGCTTTTATTTTTATTTTGAAACAGGGTCTGAGTTACTGCATGCTGGCCTTGAACCTGTGATCTTCCTGTCTCAGCCTCCCAAGTACTGGGATTACAGGCATGTGCACCAGGCCTGGCTTGTGACTTGCTTTTGACCCATAGAAGCAGTAACAGTGATGCCTCATGACTTCTGAGATGGGTCATAGGAAGACTTTTGGCTTCCACCTGGGTCTCTTGGAATGCTCTCTGGGGTAAGCCAGCCATCATGTTAGAAGTTTGGTTTCTCTGCCATACTGTGAGGAAGCCTAGCTAGACATAAGAAAGGCCACATGAAGAAAACAGTATATTTAGTCAGATTCCACTTATTCCAGCCATTCCAGCTGAGGCACCAGATATGTGAGTGAAGATGCCACCGTCTTGGATATATGGTTCAACAGAGCATATATTTGGCTCTTGACCCTGCTGCCATCTGCCTGCAATCATGAAAAATCTACACCTCCACCAAGCAAACCCAGTCAGTCCACAGAACTGTGAGAGATAAAAATAATTTATTTTAAGCCACTAAGTCTTGAGGTTTGTTATGCAGCAACAGGTAACCAAAATAGTCCCCAAATTGTACCTATTTTAATAGAAAAAGCAAATTAAAGTTAATTGTAGAGGGTCAAATCTTCAATTCTCATGTAAGTTTTTATTTTTTTATTTTTATTTATTTATTTATATTTTTTGCGGTACCGGGGATAGAACCCAGGGGCATTCTTCCTCTGAGCTACACCCCCAGCCCTATTTTTTATTCTTTACTTTGAAACAGGGTCTCACTAAGTTGCAGAGGGCCTCACTAAGTAGCTGAGGCTGGCCGCGAACCCAGATCCTCCTGTCTCTGCCTCCCAAGTACTGGCATTACAAGCGTGCGCCACCACGCCCGGCTCATGTAAGTTTTTAAAAAGTTGTTTTTCTTTAAAATCTTTAGAATTAGTGATTAAAGTTAAAAGGCGAGTAAAACTAGTAGTATAACTATAAATTTTATCTAGTACATATAAAATTTTAAGAAAATATTTTAAGTAAAGCTGAGTTTTAATTTGAACCCTGAAAATTTAATGAAATCTGAGTAAACATTTTTAATTTTTAGTAAACATTTTTATAAATGTAAAATCACAGTTGTGGTGTCGTTCCATGACTACTTAGTTGCCAATGCAAGAATTAGTATGATGCTTCAGGTGTGTTATATCTTGACATGCATACGTACAGATTATGAATTGGTTATATTGGAAAATGCTCCTCAGCTGCCATGTGCAACTTAAGCAAATCTTGTGCTAATTTGTCAGCACTTTTGGAACCACAAAGACAGCAAGAAAGTGCGTGCTTGCCACCACTGGGAGTTCTACTTCTATTGCATTCTTGCTATTTATGAGGAAGGATCTGTTCATTAATCTGCTTTTCTCTAACCTAGAGCTTTCACCATTCAATCCTCCCTATACTCCAGAGCAGTCTCCATCTCTGAGGTGAGTAGCTGCATAACTCGTAAGTTTGCCAGCATGTAGATGCCATTTCCTTGGGATTCAAGGACATAACATGGAAATTGAGAGGCATTTCCCTGGGACCTGAGCGGTGTTACTCATGAAATAACTTAGGATATATAACTATATAACTTAGGATACTTAGGGCTATAGGTTGTGCTATACTAGTGCTGAATGCTGGATACCAAAGGAATGAGACATCCATGCGCTTTTTGAATTGTTTGTGTGTGCACATGTACATATGCGTGTGCCTGGATGTGCATGCATGTATTCATATGTGCATGTGTGTGTGAAATGTGGGCCTCCAAAGTGTGGGTCGAGCAAAGGCCTCTCTAGCCTACATCTAAGGGCAGTACTGAGCCGGGCATGGTGGCGCACGCTTGTAATCCCAGTACTTGGGAGGCTGAGACAGGAGGATCGCAGGTTTGCAGCCAGCCTCAGCTACTTAGTGAGGCCCTCTGTAACTTAGTGAGACCCTGTTTCAAAATAAAGAATAAAAAATAGGGCTGGGGGGTGTAGCTTGGAGATAGAATGCCCCTGGGCTCAATCCTCAGTACTGCAAAAAAAAAAAAAAAAAAAAGGCAGTCCTGCTTCCAGCCATTCTGTACAGGGCTCTCTACTTCTCTCCTGGAGGTCTATGGGTGTCTGATCCTTCGAAGACTCATTTTTTTACTCTTGGTCCTTTGGTTTAGAGCATATTTCTAAGTTATTGGCCTGGTCTACTACTTGGAACATTTTCAGCTGCAAGTGACAGAAGACCAATTCAAACAGGCCCGAGCAAAAAAGGGAATTTATTGGCTTCTACAACTGGAATGTCCAAGAGCAGAGATCCAGGGCTCAAACTGGTTTTCAGGGGTGGGGTCAGGGTGTTGGGATGTGGTTGCCTCAAGGAAGAGAGGCAGTCAGACAACACAGGCCCTCCATACCTGCTTACGACCTTTCCTGAAATGTAGCTCCTTAGCCTATTGGGCTGCACCTGGGCCAGATTTCTCAAGCAGCTCAGGTGGTGGGCACTGTCTTGAAGCAGATTCCTCTCCCACTCCTGTTTCAAAGCTCTCAGTCCCTCTGAGCCCCCGCCTGGGTGTCACAGCTCCCCAGCAGAGCAGAAATGCTTGGCATACCTGAGGCAGCTGGGGTAGAAGGTTCTCTGGGCACAGATCACCCTTCCCTTGGGTCTATCAGAGCACTCAAGGATGTTCATGCAATAAAAACCAAGGAAACCACTCTGCCAAGCAACCAGCAGGGTGGCACCCCTCCACAGAGGTCTGCTGACAGGTCCTGGCGAACGGAGATCCCTATGGATAACCTAGCTTAGACAGTTCACTTCACTTAGTGAAGCGGCTCCTCCACTCAGTGTCCCTGGAAGTGGGGCCTCCTCCCCAGGCGTCCCTTCCCTCCATTCACTTTCCACCAACCTTTCGGCTGAATAGAGCTATTGCTCCTTCCTCCCCTCTTCCCACCAGCCCAAAGTCCCCAGTGTTTCCTGACACACACTTCCAAGGCTTCTTAAAGTCTGCTGAGAACTACTCTGAGAGGAAAGAAAGGGGTGCTCAGGCTTGTCCTCAAGACTCTAGGCCACCTGCCCACCAGCAGCGAGGCTGGCTCTGCCCTGCGCCCTCGGAGCCTGCGCAGGTGTGTGGGCCAAGACACCTCTGATGGCTGGGGCCAGGTGTGGGGCACAACCCCAGCTCTGGTCTGGGTGATGCTTCTTCCACCCCTTTCTGTCCCTCCTTTTCTCCTTTTCCCTGTACATCCTTCCATATTTCTTTTCCCTACTCTCCTCTCTGGCACTCTCTTTCTCTTTGGCGTACATGAGGTTGGTTAAACAAAGCTTGGTACACTAGACGCAACACAATAGGTCCAACCATGCTGTGTGTGTGTGTGTGTGTGTGTGTGTGTACGTGTGCATGTGCGTGTGCGTGTGTGTGTGTGTGTGTGTATTACTGGGGATTGAATTGAGGAACATTCTACCTCTGAGCTATACCCCTAGCCCTATTTTATTTTGTTTTGTTTTGAAACAGGGTATCACTAGGTTGCTGACAGTCTTGCTAAATTGCCAACCATGCTTTTAAAGAATGTTTGTTGATGCCGAGTATGCCTGTAATTCTAGTACTTGGGGTTCTGAGACAGGAGGATTGTAGGTTTGAAGCCAGCCTCGGCAACTTAGTGAGACCCTTAGCAACTTAGTGAGACCCTGTTTCCAAATAAAAATAAAAAGGGCCGAGGGTATAGCTCAGAGTAGCATGCCCCAGGGTTCAATCCCCAGTACAAAAAAAAAAGTGTTCGTGGACATGAATCTCCCTGTGATGCCGCGTGGAGGGGAGAGAGCAGCTCTGGAGACGTTAGAGGCAGCAAGAGCTCAGTTTTCTAACTACCCCAGCCTCTGTGCCCCCAAAAGGCAATGCAAATCACACAACACAGAGTCATACAGCTAACCTCATAATGTCCTCTTGCTTTCTACTATGCCTTTTGGGGTCTAGGCCCAAGTCCCTGGATCAAGGTCCTTTGAAGACCTAAAGAATGGCAGATCCAGACAGAGCCAGGAATGTATTTCAAAGGCTGGCCTGTCCCTCCTTCCCCTGACCCACCACCGTGTTTGTCACTTCTTACCCCTGGGAGTGTCCGGAGGGCCTGGCCAGGGGAAAGATGAGGCAGAATTGTTGGATCAAAGTCCACACACGTAATAAAGACATCTCCCAGCCCCACCTCAAGACACGATAATGTGCGTCTACTCACTCACAGGCCCTGAGCAGCGGGTGGGCGGGCCCACCATTAACCATCTCTTATTACAAAGCCAGAATCTTTTCCATCTGTGTTTAAGCTGCAGCCTATGAAATAATGTCTATAAAAATAAGACTGGAAGTGAAAATATTGAATGCAATCCGTTATGGCTGCCTTGTGGGCTCTCCTGAGAGATGCCTTGGCCAAAGAGCCCTCAATATCCCATCCAGGACGGCGCTTTGTATTTCCTCATAAAGCATTCTGTTTGTTAACGGGAAGAAAGCGCCTAGACGGCGGAGGTTCACTCAATAGAGCTGTGGCTTGGCTGTTTGTACCTGCCTGGCATCTTAATTTCTCTTCCAGAGTAGAATTGTTCAGTGTGCGAAATGAAAGCCAAAGGGAGGTTGCCCAGGGGAAGATCCATTGGCCAGTTTCCATCACTACCGCCATCTCCTTCCCCACATCCCAGCACCGCCTCCCACCACTATCGCCACCATGAATGCAGACACCATCACCATCTCCCTTCACGGATTCCACATGCCAACCATTTCCCGGGCATCGGATATGTGTTGGGGGAAAGGGGAGCCTCAGAGAGTAATAAGACACAGATCTGAGAGTTTCAACTCTCCAGGGGGGATACAGGCACATATACAAATAACTTAGAACAAGAAGGAAAGTTCTCAGCAAGGCACTGAAGAGTTCTCCCAGAATTCAAAAAGGCTCCAGGGGGAAGTGGCTTTCGAGTGGGGCCTGGGAGGATGGGTTAGACCTGGATCTGGGGAAGGAAAAGGCCTCTGCAGAAGAGGGGTGGGTAAAGGAACTGAAAATCCTAACACCTGGGTGAGGACTATGTGGTTTGGTTGGACCCCAAGGTGCCTGGGGGTAGGGGGGAAATCAGGTTGAAGGACGGTTGGGACTAGATCAAGGAATACGATGGATAAAAGAAAGAGGCTGCCGGGCGTGGTGGTGCACGCTTGTAATCCCAGTACTTGGGAAGCTGAGACCAGAGGATCCAGGTTTGTGGCCAGCCTCAGCTACTTAGGCCCTCTGCAACTTAGTGAGACCCTGTTTCAAAATAAAGAGTAAAAAATAGGGCTGGGGGTGTAGCCCGGAGGTAGAATGCCCCTGGGTTCAATCCTCAGTACCGCAAAAAAAAAAAAAAGAAAAAAAAAAGAGAGAAAGAGGCCCTTGGATGAAGGGGTTTGTTCTTTCATGAGGTAGAAAGTGGAGGCTCAATGAATGGAAAGTTATTGAGCTGTGGGAGAGTGAGCTGGTGTTAGAGCCAATCGTTGCAGTGCCTGGGCTCCTGGGCTGTGAACATTATCTTTTCTCTCCATACTATCTTCCCTAAAAGGATCCCAAGACACTCCTATCCCTTCTGTCAAAAATTCAACAAGGCGCATGCCTACAATCCCAGAGGCTAAGACAGGAGGATCACAGGTTTAAGGCCAGCCTCAGCAATTTAACGAGACCCTGTCTCAAAATAAAATAAAAAGGGCTGGGGGTGTTACCTCAGTGAGCGTGCCCCTAGTACTGAAAAATAAATCAACAAAATTCGAGTGCTAGCCATTGGTCTTAAGTCTTACCACTTCACACTGTACCTTTGCCTTAAGCATTTGTGAGGGAGAAAGGAGAGGATCAAATGAAATCCATGCAGCTACCACCTAAATTTACTCAGCGCAAATAAGGGCTTCCAAGCCTGTGGAGGGTAAGCTCTGCCTGGGAAGGCGGATGCGAGGTGCCAGGCACCACGGGAGAAGAGGCAGCGAGGACAGGCACATGGTCAGCTTGCATGACCTGCCCTGCCCTTCTTCACGGGATCTGCCAGCTGTGGTCGACAGTGTTGGACTCAGAGGAGAGAAGCCCAGGGCCAAGGCAAGAGCGTCCCCAAGAGCCCACTGGAGAAGCATGGGCTCTCTGTGTCTTGGGATGGGAGAAGGCTGGGGCCACCTTCTGAGGCCTTTGTCCTTCGTGCTGAAGGGGACACTGGCCTCATCCCATTTCCCCGGTGATTCCGGTGGGAACCACTGGCACTGCATTGAGGAGGCCTTTCCCAGCTCTTTTCAAATCCCGCACTTGGCTTTGCTTAGCGGGCCAGCCCCCAGGGCCCATTCTCTCCTTTCTGGGCCAGTGAATGTGAGCTCTCTGTCGAGGGAGAAAATGGACAAGTTGTCCCACTGGGGCTGGGCCTTGACCCTCTTTCTCTGGCAGACGTTTAGGATTTAGAACTTGGATCTCTCTCTCCACCCTGCAGAGTCCAGAGTGCGAGTCCAAGGAGCTGGGAACTATGGGAGAAAAGGGGCTCATGACCCTTCCCCGCCATGTCGTTATTCTCTGAGGACAGGCGGAAAGGGCTCTTCCAAGCCCTGCTGGCAGCCGGGTGCATTGTGGTGGGCGGTGTTTATGTGAACGCACAAATGTTTATGTGAGATTGCCAACCATTATTTATGAGTCTCTCAGCCCTCCCCCCAATAAAAGCTGTTCCCTCAATGTTCTGACAGGCCCTGCATCTGTAACCAATGTGTCACTCGCTCAGCTAATGCAGTCCACTTGTGTTTATTTTTGCACAAAAGCAATTTATCCAGCCGCTCTTGAGAAAAAAGGCGGGGGGTTCTGTCAGGAGCCTTCCTGGGAGAGAGTGTTTTTCCTCAAAAGAAGCTCCAAATGGCTGGTAGGGCAGAGCGAGCTGCGTGCGGAGTGAGCCCCACTGTGGCAGCGTGTCTGAGGGTTGGGCCCTCACTGTGGTCTCTGGGTCTGGAGACGTGTCTTTGTGTGTCTGTTGGTCTGTCTTTAGTTGAGGGTTTGCCTCTGAATCTGGCAGTTCTGCTAGGTGTGTGACGTGATTTTTAAAGGTGTTGGGGGCAGGGCAGGCTCTAACTTTGCATTCCCTCTGGACCCGATAAATCAAAGTTGGGAAAGTAGGTTTTTGGCAGTTAAAGGGCCTGGAGGAGGAAGCCTGAGGGAGGAGGAGGGTGAGGGTGAAGGCTAGAAGGGAGGATGCTTGGCTTCAGGGCAAATGGAGCATTAGCTCTGGCCGGCCAAGGACCTTCACTATAAAACTTTGCAGGCAGACCGCCCACATGCCGCTCCCTTCCCTGCTGGTTGATCCCATCATCCCCACTCTGTTTTCCTTCAGCATTGGCAGTCAACCTTTGTAGGGAAAAGTACGCTCTGTGGCCTTAATTGGGGACAGTAAGAAAGGAGAATCATCTCCTGCTGCAGGACCATTGGGAATAGTGGGGGTACGGAGGGGGATGGCAGTGACGGGGCTCAGCTCAGTGCTCGGGGTAAACCAGGAGACAGAGGCACCCTCTTGGGCTCGGAAGGGACCTGATGGTCTCTATGATCCTTGACCCCGTCTCATTGACTGTCCCTCTGGCTGTGACCAGTCAATGGACCAACCTGGGCTGGGCAGGAGAGGCAGCAGGCTCCATGCAGAGCTCCCAGGTGCTAGTGGCCAGCTGGCACAGAGGGGCCGGCCCTGGTGGCACATTCTTTCTTGTCATACCTGAAAGGCCTGGCAGTAGTCATGGTATATTAGGACAGTGGCTCCTAAGTCATGTGCCTGAGGGAATGTGGTGTGTATTTACTGAAACAAGATGTCTTTTCACAGCTCAGACCAAATCACAGCTGCCTCACCCCAGTTTGCAGGAAAATATCACATACAGTTTGAACTTTCTCCATCTTGAGTTTTTCTCCAGTGAGATTTCATTAAGATTTTGGTGGCTGCCAAATGATAAGTCAATAGATACTTGTGCAAACAGGAGTGGACAGCTGTGCTTTGCCCTGGGGCCTGCTGTGGGGAGCCGGCCTCTCAACCCTGCTTCTGGGAAGTCTTCCGAGCAGACCCAGGCCCTGGCCAGGTCCGAAGGCCCCGCCGTTCCTTCCTACTTGTGTGGCCACTGTTACAGAGAGGAGGACCTTTGAATTCAGGGTGGATGAAGGACCGGGGTGATCCTGTATTCTAGGAAATAGCCTACTTTAGAATTAAAGAGAATAAAGTCAACACCTCATACTCCAGGAATAAAACTCCAGCCCACACCAGGCTGGACTCTCACCGCCTCTATTTGAGCCACATGGCCTTCTGACCACCCGGCTAGCACAGCCTCTCCTTCCAGCCAGGCAGTAAGTTATGGTACCAAGCGCTCCGCTCTTACCAAGCTCCTTTCTTGGTACTTAGGGTCTCACCAGCACCCTTGACTGCTGCAGGCTGGGGAAAGGCTGGTCTCTTTGTACATAGCCTGGAGCCACATTTTCCACTAGCAAGATCCTTCTCAGGTCCTAAAATGAGGGCCCACAAACTTCCATCCCCACAGGGGGATAAGGTACTGAGAGGACAGGCAAGATGGAAGACGATTTTGGGTTGGGGAGCAGTAGGAAGTGGTGGGGATTGTGACCCAGGGAAGCCAGTTCTTCTATTTTCAAATCTGGATTTTTTTTCTTCTGGAACTGTGGATTGAACCCAGGGCCTCGCCCATGCTAGGCAAGTGCTCTACCACTGAGCTACAAACCCAGCCCTCACTTTTTTTTCTTTCTTTTTTTTTTGTACTGAGGATTGAACCCAGGGGCATTCTACCTCCGAGCTACATCATCCTCAGTCCTATTTATTTATTTACTTATTATTATTATTTTTTTTTGCGGTACTGGGGATGGAACCCAGGGGTATTCTACCTCTGAGCTACACTTCCTGCCCTATTTTTTATTCTTTATTTTGAAACAGGGTCTCACTAAGTTGCAGAGGACCTCACTAAGTAACTGAGGCTGGCTGTGAACCCGGATTCTCTGGTCTCAGCCTCCCAAGTACTGGGATTACAAGTGTGTGTTACCATACCCAGCTTATTTATTTATTTTTTAGTTTTGTAACAGGGTCTTGCTAAATTGCTGAGGCTGCCTTGAGTCTGTGATCCTCCTGCTTCAGCCTCCTGACTAGCTGGGATTATAGGTGGGTACCACCATGCCTGGCATCAAATAAGGATTTTATGTGAATTCTCCTAGTGTTACATGTTGGCAACAGATTCCAATGTCAAACATGCTGTGAGCCAAGAAAAACACATCTCTGACTGGTTGTCGCTGATTGTCCCTCTGCTGTTTTGAAAGGCGGCAGAGCTGTCCCTCCTGATGTTTGGAGGTATGCACCATTACTCGGGATCTCAGCACTAAGTTAGGGGTCGCTGGATAGGGGCTCTGAGGGTTTGCACCCAGTGCCCAAAAGTTGAAAAATGTAGTTCATTTCCTGAGAGCCATGTGGCAGGCGCAGACTGTCCTACTTTGTCCCTGGGGAGGGACACGGAGCCCTGTTCTTTTGCTGAGCAGTTCCTGTGGGGCCCCTTCTAGGCCTGACCTCTGTGGCGCTGGAGCAGGCAGTGAGGGAGACTGTGGGTGTTTTGGTCTGGGAGCCTTATTTCAGGCATGTGTTGGAGCTGAATGTGGGGGTGCGGGAGAGGGAATGTCAAGGTCAGCCTCCCGGGTTCTGGGTTTTGCAAATGGAGGATGTGGCACCTCTTCCAGAGAAGGGGAGACTAGAAAGCCCACCTGGTCTTGGTGTGATCCTGAAGTCTGTGGGTTTTTTTCCCCAGGTTGGGAGGAAGTGGGGTGTACCTTTTGGGCTGAGACTTGGCACTGTGAGGGCAATCTCAGCTTCTCCTCCAGGCAGAGGGGGACACAGGCCCAGAGCCCCAGCTCTGCCACTGGAAGCTATTCTGAGGTTCTGTCTGGCTCTCCAAGACTAGGTTGGCAGTAACAACCAAGCTCAGGCTCTGGGGTCCCCACAGCTCTGGGGTCATCTAGTTGCATGGAAAGAGCTCAGAGTCCTGACTCTGCAATCTAGTTAGCATGTGACCTCGGTATGATGTTACCCCTGGGCATCAGTGCCCTCGTGTGTAGAAGGGTCTGTCTGTCTGATCTCTAACCTGCATCCAGCCTCCAAGTTCTTTGCCAGTAACTGTGGCCTGCTGCAACCATACCTTGGTGATTCGATTTGATGAATCTTTTAGAGCAAATGCTGGGACTGTTGCTTCACCACTGAATTCCCAGTGCCCAGCAAGGCACAAGGTGCACAGTAGGTACTTACTGTTTGTTCAATAAAAGAACAAAACCAGACCCTGGAACCAGGGAGCAGAGAACAGGTGGGCAGGAGACCCGGGCAGGCCCTGGGCCCAGGCAGCGCTCTTGCTGTGCCTCTCTGCCAGTCCTGGTGGCCGGCGGAGCGAAGGCTACTCTAGCCTTAGGCTGTAGTACATTTCCCAGATCAGCATTTCCTACAGCCCAGTTGGTGGGCACAGCAGGCTGGGCTTCTGGGTATCCCCCCCCAAACTGCTCTCTGTTGTTCTACGTCCTTCCATGTCTCCGAATGTATACAGCTGTGTGTGTGTGTGTGTGTGTGTGTGTGTGTGTGTGTGTG
>PVJS01061591.1:0-10951 GCA_004027185.1 Glis glis | reverse complement strand
ACACACACTTCCACTGTCAAAGAAAGAGAATATGATATCATTTACCTCTTCCCTTGTAGTTAACTCCTTAGTGTATGAAATATTTATGTGAGGAAGACGTTTCATAGGTGCCTCTGGAATCATGCCATTCAGTCCAGAGCTACTGAATAAACAGCATTTGTCCCTCCCGATCAGTCACCCTCTGGCATGATGGCAGACATTGCTAGTCTTTCACAGAAGGAAGTCTTGCTATCCTTCCCAACACCACACTCCAGGATTCTCTAAGAGTGTGTCCCTCCAGGATGGCGACAGACACCTGCTCTTCCTCTGTTGAAGACCCTTCTTCCCTGGGTGGGCCTTGACCTTGGGAAACCCTTTGGTGAGAGATGTGCTCTTTAGTTTGCTTCTTATAAGCAAGTATTGTCTGTCTTTCCAGTCGCCTCTGAAGAACGGAGGAGCACATTGCACCAATGTAGCATTGGAATAGCTTCGTTTTTCCAAAGTGGACTTCACTGTTTATGGATTGAAAATACCAGTGTTCTAGGAAGTGGAACTAGTTGCCAAAACAAAGAGTCATTCTTTAATGAGGCAGAGGTTGAAATCCACTTGCATCCCAATACATTTAAATGGAAAAAAAACCCACAAGCTAGCGGAGGCTTTATATTGTGGTTGGTTTTCATATCATTTCTTCTTCGGTTTCCAATATTCATCTGTCCTCTCTAATTTCATAACTGAAAAGTTTTAACATGCCTCCTTCCTTTTCCATCTCTCTTTCCCCCACATTAACTCCCAGAGCTCCTCTCATTAGATGAATAAGTGATAAGCGTTTTCATGACTAGTACAGCCAAGTAAACACTCCTTCTTTCCCCAGATTATTAGCAAAGTCCTGATCAGTTTGGGTTATTTCAGAAGAGGTAACGTGAACTGTCTCTACAGTTCCAACTTGACTTCCTTTTAAGCCAATCTGATGCTTTCGACTGTCTCTTAGAGAAGTGGCTCCCTGAGCCGCATTGCTCTGTTCTTTAAAGAATTATTGGTATTGCTTTCAAATACTTTAAATATATGAAGAGTAGGTTAAGAATGGCCTGTTAAGTAGGTATTCGTGTATTCTGCATGAAAGTGAGCAAGAATCTCTTCTTACACATGTGAGAGAATGTAAATCCTCTTGTTCTTCCTGATTTCTATGAATACATTAGTGAAAAGAAATTCCCATACAAATTAAAGTCCATATTAGTGCTCCAAAGGTATTTCCAACTAAAAATAACAAATTTGTACTGTGAATAGCAACTAATTTGCATGGAACAAGGTGCTACATTTCTATCTTTCTAACTTTCTATGACCTTGAAAATTGACCATTGAGCTGTGAGGGAAGAGGTCAGGCTCACCAAGATGGTTGCAGTTGTTTTGTTCCTATCTGGAACTGCAAGTGCGCTCCAGGCCCCTCTGTCTCCTCTTTCTTCTCTCCTGCCACTTCTCTTAACTGGCATTTAGGAGCAGGCATAAGAGAACTGACACATGAAAGCCCCCCTGTACTGGAGAAAACATGGAGGATTTGGGATGGAATGGAGAGACCAATGTGTAAGAGCCAGCTTGTGTTCCGTTTACTTCATGTGTATTTCTCAAGAGAAAGATGTTCCCTTTCAAGAGCCAGGGACCACCCAGCACAGTGAAGCAAACTTGAGACAGACGGCCTCCTCAGGTGGTATTCTTCGGGCACAAGTTGTCTTACTTCTCTAGAGACTGGCTGTGAAATCTGGTCGTATTGCACAACAGGTCCTGGACATTCCAATTCAACACACACACATTTCAGGAGGGAGGGAGAGTGGATTCCCAGCAATCTGTCTTATACCTTCCTTTCCAAGCCCCTTCTGCTCTGCCTGAGCCCCCACTTCTTAATCATTCCTTAACCCTCCCACCCCCTGCAAAAGTCTCTGCAACAGTGCACTGACCTCCTTGAAATTCAGCGTGCAGATTTGAGAATCCTGGTCCTTTCCAAGTCTCGGTGGTTGCCACATTCATTACTCATGAAAGAGACAGGGAGCCCCAACTCTCCACGGAGCCTCTGGTCTTTACTTTACTCTATTTATTTGTTTATTGATTTTGCCACAGCTCACACTGGAGCCCAGGGAGGCTTAGTCTCCTTAACCAAGTCTGCGAGCCTTCGAGCTTTGCTAGAAAGAGCCGTCGCGTCTAGCGTCTTAATTGGGCAAGAGTTGGGGTGTTTTATTTTATTTTTTATTTTCTCGAGGTGGGCCCTGCCAAAAAGGTGTGTTTATATGTCTTCGTGGCTGTTCATAAATGTGTGATTTTAAAAACATGACTATTAGGGGAGGCAAAAGTAAAAAGCCTTCCTGCGTGTGCAATACGTACTTAAAAACAACAATACCAAATGTAAATAAAAAGGAAAGGAACTTCCTGTAAATTCGTGAAGGGTTCTGAAAATAGCTCCAAGCCTAAGCCAAAGTTAACACAGGTTCACAGCCAGCATTTCCATGAAAGTATTGGTACCTTTGGTGTTCGTACTAGTAAAATTGTGCAAATATCTACAGCCTGGATGCTTTGCTCACCAGAGCTTGACTGTCTTGCACACAGTGCCTTGAAATTCCTTGGTTCTCCTGCCTACTTTTTAACCCCCAATTAAAAAGGTAGTAGTGCTGTATCGTTTGATGTCCAAAGATTTCCAAACCTGGGCTATATTTTGTAAAACAGCATAAAACTTGGCTCAATTATTAAACCAGTGCACTGAAGGGGTTTTCATCAGTGTGTGTGTGTGTGTGTGTGTGTGTGTGTGTGTGTGTGTGTGTGACTACAGGTCAGAGAGACTTTCCTCTCACTCACTCCACTGCCATTTAGAGTAGCTGTCTACATCATAATAAAAAAGACTAAAAAATTGTTGATAAAAACAACTTAGGCTTGAATCATAATTTTTTAAAACTGTTTTCAGTTATGTTGTGTCATTGAATCTTGACAAAAATTCAGGGGAGTAGGGAAGTCTGAAGGTATGATTTTCACTTTAGAGACTCAGAAATGTTATAAAATTGAGTAATTTATGGATTTTCAATTTTATAGACTAATAAAAATTTTAAAAATGATGCTCAAACCAAGAAAATGTGAATCTGGAGGCCACACACTTAAGGGCCTTGCAACACTCGCCTTTCAATTTTATTTTAGAAAGGAGAGGGCATTTTTTAACTCCAGAGTCAAGTAGAATTGTGTTAAAATGAAGAACCGCCTATAAAAGTTTGAAATTATACAAAAAAGTATATGTATATTTTACTTAATTATATGTATACATATAAATATATATGTTTACACACACATTTATATGTACAATGTGTGGTACTTCTTAGCTTTTTATTCTGAGTCCAGAATAAAAAAGAACTGTCAAAAATTCATAGCTAACAAACCCTACTCAAATTGTCAAAAATTCATAGCTAATAAAGTTAGAAAAAACTCCCCAACCCTGGGATCCTAATCCAGAAGGAGTATCATTCCATAATACTGGTCTTAGTGGTATGACCATCAGGACTTTGACACATAATCTGGTGTTCTAGTAAACTTTTCTTAGAGGTCTTCTCCTTTATCTGATCCAGTGGGCATAGTAATTACCATGTTTACTATGGGTGCCAGAAAGGCCCTGGTTCTTGAAGCTTTGCATCCATTCACACTAGAATCCTTTTAAGGCCCAAGGAAAATATTTAATTTTGCTTAATGTATCTAGGAGTACTCAAAAGAACAAAAACAACCTAATTTGTCTCCTTACTTTTTAACCATAAAGGTGACTTAAAATACAGTGTCTCAGTAAATATTCTCACTGCTGTGGCCCAATAAGCCTGACCTCACACAATGTAAAGGAAGGGAGATTTATTTGCTCAGTTTTGGAGATTGCAGGGTTCAATACATGTTAGGCCAGGTCTGAGGAGCTCAGGGCATGGCAGCAGGAAGCAGAAAGAGGGAGAGAACAAGGGCTCTGCTCTCACATCTCAAAGGCTGGAAGCAAGAAAGAGAGCAAGGGGAGGAGGGACTATATATAATCTCTAAAGTCATACCCCTACAGACCCTTCTTCAGCAATGAAGCCCCACTTCCAACATGGCTGCCTACTCTCCATGAGGCCTAAGGGGACATTATAAATCCAAACCATTACAAATAGAAAATATATTCTTTATATGATTTCCATGGTTTGAAGCCTTTTCTTCATATATTAACTCTTCTCTCCCTTAAGTGTCTTAGTGACTTAATCCACTTTGATTAGTATAAGACCTATTTTTATACAGATGATTCTAAGATCTATTTTTTCCCACTTTGACTTCCTATCTGGATTCTTTTTCTATGTGATTACTATTTGCCACATGCCTCCATTAGACAACTCATCACCTCAAATTGGAAATTTCTAAATGGACTCATATCGTGGTCCTAGACCATCTCTTTTTTCCCCCTTAGTGGTAACTCAAGACTCAAAACACAAGACTATGCCAGTACTTGGGAAGCTGAGACAGGAGGATTGCAAATTCAAGGCTGACTTCAGCAACTTAATGAAAACCTATTTCAAAAATAAAAAATAAAATAGAGCTGAGGATGTAGCTCAGTGGTAGAGTCCACCTGGGTTCATTCCCCAACAGCACACACACAAACACAAAAGACACAAATATTGCAATGATTTTTAGAAATGTTTTTTAGTCATTATTGGGTTCTAGGCATACCCTTAATTTACCCTTCCCTCTTTATTCTGATTTTCTATTGAACATGCCTTAGTTCTCTGTTACCATACTCTATGGTAAGTCTTTCTTTTTTTCTTTGTTCCATTTTACAGTCTGTTTTAATTTTGAACTTCCCGAAACACTGGTACCATTCTGCCACTTTCTAGCTTAAGAAAATACATGACTCCTATATTAGTCAGGGTTCACTAGAGTAACAGAACCCATACGATGTGTATATGGTACAAGGGGATTTATCAAATCAGCTTACAGTCCAAAGCAGTGTAATGCCAAGTGACAACATGCACATGGAGAGCTGGAGGAACCAGCAGCTGGTCGAGCAGTCCAAGAGCTGAGGTCTCAGAATCAGAGCGACCAATAATGTAGTCCCAGTCCAAGATGGGAGGAAACAGTGGTGAAAGTTTAGTTAGAAGAGATGAAGACCGATATCCCATGCAAGAGCAAATGAACTTTTCTCAGGAATAACCACTCACACATTCACACAGGTTTTTCATTCTTTATACCCAGGTCCTGTGCCAATCAGAACAGTGCCGATTGCTCAGTTTTGGAGATTGCAGGGTTCAGTCCATGTTAGGCCAGGTCTGAGGAGCTCAGGGCATGGCAGCAGGAAGCAGAGAGTCCTGCTCACATGCAGGGCAGGACTTCCCCTTCAATCTGCAGTTACATAAGCCAGTCACCTCATCAACACACACAAAGTCACATCATCTTAGCTGTTTCATAATTCAGTCAAGTTGACTATCCAGACTAATCATCACAGCTCCTTATGATCACGTGAAGCCCTTTCTAATTTTTATGGCCCACCATTACCTGCCAACTCCTTTGATCAAGACTTATACAAACTTTGACATACAGTTTGGTTTATTCGCAATTCTTTCTTCCACCCCCATTTTTCACCATGGCTTCCTGTGGGCAGAGTACTGTATATTTCTCCACCATGCTGACCCTGGGTTTGGACGTGCCACTTGGTTTTGTCACGTGTAGTGAACGGAAGCCACAGGTGTTAGTTCTGAACAAAGGTTTTATGAGACATGACAACACTCCACACACCCTCCTGAGTGGTGAGCATGCCCCAGGCCACATAGGCACATATCCTGCAACCTGGATCCTATGATAAAAAAAAGTGGCCTAGCCTATATTTTACAGTCAAATGCAGTTGAGCCTAAGAAAGCTTAGCTAAACCCAGTAGAGGTATATGTAACCTGCAGACTCATGAGCCAGAAATAAATGTCTGCTGGTGTAAGCTACTAAGATTTGGGGCCTTTTGATACACAGCATCATTGCAACAGAATTGACCAATACACTAACTTGAAACTGTATTTTTCATCTTGAATTGTATCTTCCGCTCTATTTAGACATTGTGCTTTCCACATATACTAGTCTTTTCCCTGCCTCCTTTGTTCTTCATAGGTCTGGGCTTAAATTTTTTTGTTGCTGTTGTTTTATCTTTATAAATCCCAGGTCAAGCTCTCTTTTATATGTGAAACTTGCTCTGGTTTTTATAATCTCTGAATACCCCTCAGATTCAACATAGACAAAAATAAATACCATGTATTTTACCCCTGATTTATTTCATTTTTAAATGATATAACTGTCTCATTAACTTAATGGTCTATTTTATGACAGCTTGTTGAGAAAGGTTTACTAATGTTATAGAAAGAACCTTGGCATTGAGTCAAGAGACAATGGTTCAAATCTTTCTTCTGCCACGTGCATGCCTTATAAACTTGAGCAAGCTGTGTAGCCTCTATGACTGTCAGTCTCTTCATCGTTAAAATGGTGGCTATGATACCAGATTTAGAGGAAGGGTTAAACAAATGAAGCAGACTCTAAGTTCTGTCACTTTTTCTCACTCACATGCACTCTCCCCCACTCCACTCCAGCCACTTCATTTTATTCCTTCTGTTCTGATGCAATACCATAATTTCATGTGGATGTTTGAAATAACTGGAAGATTCTGAATGCATCTTTCTCAAATAGGCAAAGTCAAGTCAACCACCTTCTGATAGTTATGCAGCAACAAAAAATTTAAGCCCGGACCTATGAAGATTCATGTTAAGTACAGTAGAAAGTTTAGACATGTATTCTTGCATAGAAAACTTAATCGAAGTCTAACTATTTGAAAAGAATTAGAAAACAGCTAAGGGATGAATTGTGTAATCCAGACTTTGACAATAGAAATTCAATAAAAAGTAAGTATCCAAGTGGTCTAGCAAGTGAAGGAGGTTTCACGAAGGAACTTGGGCTGAAGGTTGAAATATCTGTAAGTTCAGGCTATATAAAAGGTTGAAAGAAGTGTTCCACATTGGGGGAAATACATCAAATGATGTGTGCTTATACAACATCATTTTGAATCTCACTATGATGTGTAATTACAGTGCACCAATAAAACTATTAAAAAGAGGAGTGGATGACTTATACAAAGACAGTATAAGGATCATTCTGTAAGAATGCATATGTGTAACACCCAAAAGACAAAATGAGATCGATTTGATATAGTGGGGATAGATGAGGAAGAACTTAGAAAAATTGGTAAGATTTTATGTTGTTGCCAAGAGTAAATGATTACATGACTTTGGTCGGCACAATGCCTAAAGGATAGGTAGATGACAAGTGTACTTGTACTATTCCACCAGCTCCTAGGAAGTATGCAAAAAGTATTGCATTTATCACTTCTACTTTACCACCTTCTGGGGTCCTGCTATGCATCTTCCCCAGCCATAAACCTGCCAGAGGTCAACTTTTAACCAATGCTCCTGAGGATTATTTTATTTTACTTTATTTTATTGCAGTACTGGTGATTGAACCGAGGGGCATTCTACCTCCAAGCTACACCTCAAGCCCTATTTTTTATTCTTTTTATGCCTCTGTTCTCTGTGTGACTTTGGTATTCAACATGGTTCAATCCAGAATCACTGTTTTCTTTTTTTTTTTTAGAGGCCAGCCTCAGTAATTTATTTGTTTCTATTTTTTATTCTTTATTTTGAAACAGAGTCTCACTAAGTTGCGGAGGGCCTCACTAAGTTGCGGAGGGCCTCACTAACTAGCTGAGACTAGCCTCAAACCTGCGAATCTCCTGTCTCAGCCTCCCAAGTACTGGGATTACAAGTGTGTACCACCATGCCTAGCTTCTGAAGATTATTTTAAATAATGATATCTTTTGAAATAACTTTTAAAACATAAAGTGTTTACTACTTAGTATTTATTGGTTCCTTTTCCTTTTCCACATCCCCTGCACATGAAGGAGGAGAGGAGGGAAGATAGGGAATTTATATAAATCTATTTCATGATGAATTAGATATTTAATTAATATATTTATAAATTATACTAAATATATATGAGTATATATTTAATTAACAGGCTTATAAATCTATCTCATGATGAATTATATATTTAATTACTTAAAAACTTTTATTTTTTTATTTTTTTATTTTTTGCAGTACCAGGGATTGAACCCAGGGGCATTCTACCTCTAGGCTACACCCCCAGCCCTATTTTTTATTCTTTATTTTGAAACCGGTTCTCACTAAGTTGCAGAGGGCCTCACTAAGTAGCTGAGGCTAGTTGCGAACCCAGATCCTCTGGTCTCAGCCTCCCAAGTACTGGGATTACAAGCGTGCACCACCATACCCCACTAACTTTTCTTATTTTGAGGAAATAGTATTTTCAAGTTTATCACATGAATATTTTCTGTTTACAGTTTAGATTTTCATCTTTTTATTTGCAAATTTCTATTAAATTTAAAACAGGTGCTTTTAGAATAAGAATAACTAGACATTCCAAATTATAAGAAAAGAGTAGTTTTTTGTTTGTTTGTTTTGTACTTGGGATTCAAACCAGGGGCATTCTGCCTCTGAGCTATATCCTCAGCCCTTTTTATTTTTTATTTTGAAACAGGGTCTCGCTAAGTTGCTGAGGCCTCCCTCAAACTTGTGATCCTCCTGTCTCAGCCTCTCAAGTACTGGGATTACAGAAATTTGCCACCGGTGCCCAGCTAAAAGAGTGGATTTTAATAAAATTCCTCATAATATTGATAAAGGGATTGATATTTGAACTTCCTTGAGAATTTTGCTCCATTTGTCTAATATTGTTTGGCAGGTAAATCAGAAAGTCTTGAGCTATAACTTATTCTTCTGTTTGTCAGGGGTCATAAGAAGGAGCCAAGATTTCTTTCGATACTTCTTGACTTTTCTAACATATTCTTACTCTAAAACCAAAAGAAGGAAAAAGTCCACCAAGTTACTTTGTCAAAATATGAATCTGCCGGGCGTGGTGGCGCACGCTTGTAATCCCAGTACTTTGGGAGGCGGAGACCGAAGGATTCGGGTTCGCAGCCAGCCTCTGCTCTCTCTCTCTCTCTCCCCGTCTCTCTCTCTCTCTCTACTTAAGGAGGCCCTCCGCAACTTCGTGAGACTCGGTCTCAAAATAAAGTATAAAAAATAGGGCCAGGGGTGTAGTGCGGAGGTAGAACGCCCCTGGGTTCAATCCCCGGTACCAAAAAAAAAAAAAAAATGAATCTGATATTAGCCTGTAGTGGCTGGAAGATAGACTCCAAGGTAACTATAGGAAAAAACAGATTTGTGGGTAAAAAGAAAGGTAATGGATATTGTTTTGTTCCAGTCTTTTTCCTTTGTTCAAACCACTTTTCTCTCTTCTTAGACCTGAGTCACAGTGACTGAGGACTTCCAATTTGATTGCCAGATCCTGTAATTGATCCCATCCATTCCGTCCGAAGGCAGTGTTGGAAAGTTCTACACAGTGTTTTATGCCTCAAGTTTGATCTTATCACTTCCCTTTTTCTGCTCTACATCACATGGGACAAGGATTTAAAAACGTGATGGAAATTTTTCTTTGTCTTGAATCATATGAAACTACTTACCTTTGAGATCACCAAACTCTATACCCAGAGGTAGAGAAAAAAGGATGACAGAATAATGGGAATTTCCTTGTAGCGAGTATTCGCATACTGGGTGAACTAGCTCAGGGGATTCTATCTCACCAAAAGTAGTCAAAGTAGCATAAAGATTGGGAGGATTCAAGAAGAGAACAGAATGCAGATGTCTGGTCTATAAAAGCTGAGCATATGTTCTATTAGAAATACATGAGCCAGTCACAGTGGCAAATGCCTGTAATTCCAGTACTTGGGAGGCTGAGACAGGAGAATCGTAGGTTTGAGGCCAGCCTCAGCAACTTAGCAAGGTCAATCAACAAGTTAGTGAGATCCTGTTTCAAAATAAAAAATAAAATAGGGCTGGGGTTGTAGCGCAGAGGTAGAATGCCTCTGGATTGTACTGCTAGTATAGAAAGACAGGAAAGAGAGAGAGAGAGACAGAGACAGAGACAGAGAGACAGAGAGAGAAAGAATGATTCTCTGAATCTAGATACTTTCTGCTTCTAAAACTAAGAAATGTAGATTTTGAGTTTACCTTAAATCACCTCCCAAAGGACCACAAAGCTACCACTATTCCTGGCATTGATCCTTTATAGAGATTTACTATAAGAAAAAACTCAGGAGAAGCCTTGGGGAAGATAAGGGAGACTCTGAACAGGCGAGGAGCATCACGCTCCAGGCAAAGATGCCACGACTCACCTCCCAGGACTCACCTTTCCCCAGATGAACCTGTCTTCCCAGCTCACTTCAGCCCCCTCTCCGTTCACCTCGGAGTCTCTCTCTCCAATCCTTACTCCTGCTGACCAGCTTTATCTTTTTCTTTATCAATTTTGGATTATAAACTTCTAGTCCCAAATATCCTGTTGTATTCTATTCCTTTTGTTCTGAAGGCATCTGCTGTGATATCTAACAAGAATGCTATGTGCATACTAGATACACATTATTCCTAAAAGAGCACTGGACTGACTGGTCAAGGACCAAAATAAATCCAGCTCTTAGAAGAACACCAAAGTCCTACAGCAACAATTCCATGTAACACATTGATAATATCTTCAAAAGGTAGGATTCGAAGACTGGCCTACATACTACTTATTTTGAGTAGCAGGAATCTAGACATAGCAAGCATAATCGTTTACAGGAGGGAGGGAAGCGAGGGTAGTGGGGAGGCCATGTTTGGAGGAGTTGGAATCCTAGGATGCACCAAAGAAAACTTTAAGCAGAATCCTTGATTTCTCAGTGGCAGGTACGGCTCAAGCAAATACTGTTTTTTTTTTTGTTTGTTTGTTTGTTTGTTTTTTTGCGGTACCGGGGATTGAACGCAGGGGCGTTCTACCTCCTCGCTACGCCCCCGGCCCTATTTTTTTTTAT
>PVJS01061590.1:0-10952 GCA_004027185.1 Glis glis | reverse complement strand
TGAAACCAGGTCTCAGGAAGTTGCGGAGGGCCTCACTAAGTAGAGAGAGAGAGAGAGAGAGAGACAGGGAGAGAGAGAGAGAGAGAGCTGAGGCTGGCCGTGAACCCGGATCCTCCGGTCTCTGCCTCCCAAAGTACTGGGATTACAAGCCTGTGCCACCACGCCCGGCTACAGATGGCCTCTTTTAACCCTTCCTGTTCCCAGGTCCTCTGCCCTGCCTCAATATGCTTTTGCTTCTACATATTCTTTCAAGTCTGAATATTTTCATTGGAAAGAAAAATAATTAGTAATTTGTCTTTTTGTCATTTATTATTTATTTATTTATTTATTTTTGCGGTACTGGGGATTGAACCCAGGGGCATTCTACTTCTGAGCTACACCCCCAGCCCTATTTTTTATTCTTTATTTTGAAACAGGGTCTCACTAAGTAGCTGAGGCTGGCCTGGAACCTGCGATCCTCCTGTCTCAGCCTCCCCACCATGCCCAGCTATCTTTTTGTCATTTAAACCAACAAAATTTCTTAGTTCCCACCTGTTTTTCTAAATCAGAACCAGTTTTAACTGGCTCCCAACTGAGCTAATCTGTTGCCTTCCTGACCTGAGGCATCTCATAACCCTACCACATTCAAATTGCTTTAAATAAGGTGACTTTAAAACCTTAGTCATTCTAAACAGCCATTAAATCATGGGTCTGATGCATTTTTTTAAAAATATGCATCAAAATACAATAGCTATTTTGAAAATCCACCTGAAGATCACCGGAAGTTCCTGCAGTTCTCTCCCAACACACACCACCGCCTCTCAAAGCTGCAGCTGGACCGGATACAATCAGGGCCACAGGGTGCCACCATGTCCCTCCTCCTCCAGGACCCCTCTTCTCAGGCCTGGGAGCCACCATGCAGCCTCTTGGAAAGACTGTGTCTGCCCAGGTGTACCCTTCCCCCATCTGAATTCACGGCCAGCCTCAGCTACTTAGTGAGGCCCTCTGCAACTTAGTGAGACCCTGTTTCAAAATACAGAATAAAAGATAGGGCTGGGGGTATAGCTCGGAGGCAGAATGCCCCTGGGTTCAATCCACAGTACCTCAAAAAAAAAAAAAAAAAGAAATACAATGTGGCAATGGCTTGCAAGTTTAATTTAATAGGCTGAAGAGCTTTGTTTTAAGAGTGGGACTCTTTGCTCACACAGGTGTTGTCTGCAGAACCCTCTGCATCCAGCCCTTGGCAGAGACCATTGCCACCGCTGCAGCCTCCCTCGCTCCACCCTTCTCCTTCACTTCGCTGTGGCCATACACGTGTTTCTCGTCCTCTCTCATGTCCTGCTCCCTGGCCTTGCGTTTGGTAGATTCCTACTTGCAGACGTTCACGTGGCTGCAGCCTACACATTCTTTTGGTTTCATCTCAAATGTCACCTCCTTCGCAGAGGCAGCCTCTGACAACATGCTAAGGTTGCGGCTCCACTCCCCACCCACCCAAGATGCCCTCCATCCCAGTGGCTCTCAACTCAGGCTGGCGCTGCACCTCCAGCTGTCACCGCTAGAGGGCGTGACTGGCATCTAGTGGGAAGAGACCAGGGATGATGCTAGACATCTCACAGTGAACTCCACCCCCTGCAACCCAGTTTTCTGGCCCCGAACGCCATGGTTAGGAAGCGCATCTCTATCCCAATATTCCCTTTTCCCTTCGTGTTAAATAAGCACCAGAAATGATGGGTTTTATGTTTCTTTCCTACTAAACTGGAGCTCCTTAGGAACCGAAGTTCAGGATGGGTCTAGAAAAGTCCATGGTACCTCCTGGACCCTCAGTGAATTTTGACACACTTCGACCATGTCCTGGGAGAGTCCCCAAGCAAGATGAAGAATGAAGATGCCAGGCATCAACGAACTGAGGAATCGGAGAAAATGGCAAGTCAAGTTTTGAAATGAAAAAAAAGAAACACATTTTTTTGTTAATGAATGAACATACAAACAAAATTAAACAACTACCATGAGCCTCTCACTTCCATGGAGTCACAAAATTATCCATCTTGACAGCTCTTGGTGATTGGTTCTGCGACTTTGTAATGATGTGCAAGATTTTCTAAGTTTTAAATAGTCTTAATTACAGTGGTGTCCTATTAGCCCAAGACAGATTGTAGGTAACCAAACTTCAATTATGTCTCAAAGAATCAAAATCAAAACAAAATTCACTATGCCCTAGAAGACTGATATATTTACAGAAAAAAATATATTAGCTAAATTCTTCCCCTTTCTTACCCATTCTCTCTCACTTACTGACAATTTTTCTATGGTATAAAATTATAATGTAATTACTCAACAACAACTATTTCAGAAAAATCATTATTTTTTAATAAAGATATCACACAGCAAGAGATTTATGAACCAGGCATGGTGGTGTATGCCTATAATCCCAGTATTTGGGAGGCTAAGACAGGAAGATCACAGGATTGAGGCCAGCCTCAGCAATTTAGCGAGACCCTATTTCAAAATAAAAAAAAGGGCTGGGGTGTAGCTAAAATATTCCTGGGTTTAATCCCTAGTACCACAAAGAGAGAAAGAGAGAGAGAGATTTATAAATGAAATTATTTATTGGGTACTAATGTTAGCGTTAGCTCTGTTACTACAAAATCTACTAGGAAAAAATAATTTGTACTCTGTAGTGTTCTTCCCTTTTCAAAGACTTCTCGAATAGCATCTCATTGGAATTACCAGTATACACCAAGGTGGGTATGGAAATGGTTTTATCTTACAAATGAAAAAAATAGGTATAAAGAGCAAGTTAAGCCAGGCATGGTGGTACATGCCTGTAATCCCAGTACTTGAGAGGCTGAGACAGGAAGATCACAGGTTGGAGGCCAGCCTCAGCAACTTAGTGAGACCTTCAGTAATTTACTGGGACCCTGTTTCAGAACAAAAACTAAAAAGGGCTAGGGGTTTTGCTCAAAAGTAAAATGCCTCTGAGTTCAATCTCCAGTACCAAAAAAAAAAAAAAGAGCAAGTTACCCTAATGTCCTCTAGTGTTACTGATAAAAGGACAGAACTCAAATCTTATCCTTAATCCTATATACTATGGGGTTTCCAGAATGTTACTAATCACTGTACTCATGTGTTCAAATACATTTTGGAAATGCTACATTCAACAGCTAACCAGATTCCCCGGCCCTTTAACACGCATCCTAAATCTCCAGGAAGAGTATGAAGACAAGAACAAGCACAGTAAACTCAAAACTCTGGAGGTATCAGGCAAGAGTCAAAGTGTGTGGGCAAGAAAGGTGAGGGACAGTGTTAAGGGTGCGGCCCCATTAAGAATAGAGACCGGGCTGGAGTGTGGCTCAGTGGTAGAGTGCTTGCCTGGTGTGTGCCTGCCCTGGGTTCCAGTCCCAGAAACACACACACACACCACAGCCCAGTCTTGGAAAGCCTTTCTGGAGAAGCTTCAATTTTAAAGCTCCAAGTGAGCCGGGCGTGGTGGCACACGCTTGTAAGCCCAGTACTTGGGAGGCTGAGACAGGAGGATCCAGGTTCGTGGCCAGCCTCAGCTACTTAGTGAGGCCCTCTGCAACTTAGTGAGACCCTGTTTCAAAAATAAAGAACAAAAAATAGGGCCGGGGGTGTAGCTCAGAGGTAGAATGTCCCTGGGTTCATTCCCCAATACAGCAAAAAAAAAATAAAGTAATAAAAAATAAAAATTAAATTAAAAAATAAAACTCCAAGTGTATGCATGTTGCCTCAAATCGAAGAAAAAGAAAACACCAGAGTGGGACACAATAAACTTTTAGACTAGATCAGGCTGGCCCCATTTGGTAAGCCCAGAATACACTGCGTCACAATTGTATTTGCCCACAGAACCCTCACTCAGGGGACCTAGTAATTTCTCAGAACTCTGCAGAGCACTGTACAAATGAGGCCTTTGAAAGCCAACGTCCTGCCCTCCTCGACCACTGTGGTGAGCGGCTCCAAACCCCAAGCATGAATTATTTCAGGGATGACTCAAATCAAAATTGAAATTAATACCCAGTCCTGTTAACTATTCATGTAGAAATGTTTCTCTTCTGAAATACCAGCCCTCGCAAGTCTACATTTCTAAACAATCATACCAGTGACTGAAGATATCCTTATAATAAGCCTTTGGTTAACTCTCTTGGCAAAACCAAAAATTTAACTGAATTGAAAAAAAAAGTATTGTAATTTATTACATATGAAAAAGACCCTTCACCTTTCTGAAAAACTTTAAATAATATAAATATAAATTGTCTGGAGACAATTTAGAAATTTAGAATTTTGGATAAAACTAGTGACAATTTCAAACACTATTATACTTGTAATAGAACTTTTCCAAGGCAGAAACCCTTATTCCTTACCCTCCCCCTCCTTTTTTTCCCTTTATTTCTGCCCTGCCTCATTCTAAAAATTAATTAAGGGCCTGATGGCTGTCTGCAGAATGCCTAGTTCTAGCCACGTATGGTAGCACACGACTGTAATCCCAGCTACTGGAGAGGCTGAGGCAGGAAGATTGCAAATTTGAGGCCAGTCTCAGCAACTTAGCAAGACCCTGTTTCAAAATAAAAAGGGATACAGATGTTGCTCAGTGGTAGAGCACCCCTGGGCTTGATCCCCAGTACCACAGAAGAAAGAAAAAGAGGAGAGAAAGAGAGAGAGAGAGAGAGGAATCATGGTGAAATTAGACTCACTTCTATTTCCCGATGGAGTAAATAAAAACCCACAGACTCTCATGATTTAAACTTAAGGGACATAAGAAAAGCAACATTTAGAGTCACAATACAAAAACAAGAGGTAATCATGAAAATGTTATCAGATGAAGTCTCAAACTGGATTTCTTGATTCTTAAATCCTGTTCCTCTGTTCTTGACAGTTTTGGTGGCCAAGATAAAAGTTCCTTTCCTGTATTATTGTTGATTTTTTATGGATATAAGAATAATGGGCTCCAAAGAATACACACAAGTCCAAAGTGTTCAACTTTGAGAGAATGTTCTGTGATGATTGCAAAGACTGAGCTGGTTTTACTATAAAAATTGTGACTATGTTAACAATGAGTTTGACCATAAGCTTCGAGCTAGAAAGTCACTCTATCCAATACCACTGACATGTTGGAGTGCCGGGTGAAAATGAGACAGAAAAAGTGGTCCTGGAGTTTAACAGGTGTCTGATGTGGTGACGTCTGGCCACTGTCTTCTGCAGTCATGGGCATAAAACCCCTAAGTGTGCCACCAGGTCTTAATCCATGACATAAAGATTATCCTCAATAACGTAGATGTTGTCTTCGGCTCGGGCTCCCACTTCCGCTGTACTTTGCAAAGCTCCAATCTGAGGGCCATTCAAGGAAACCAGGCTGTAGAGAGAGTTGTTGAAGAACACCATGAGGAAGGACAAAACGGATCACTCCAACGGTACGAGCAGCGCTTATCTACGATGCATCAAGACTGGGTACTGGCGGCTCTGGGATCCCTGTTCACACCCTAGTCAATGGACTAGCTCCTTCCAGAGTGGTGAACAAGGTGGCCCCGAGTATGAAGTTGCAGGAAAGTCTATTTAATAAGCTTTAGACCACCTAAGAAGTATTTTAAAACTCACAATAGTGTCCTTCGGGATACTCATATAAGACAGAAATAGAAAATCTGTAAAGACAAGATACCTGACATTGAACTGAGTTAACAAATCAGGATGCATATTTTGAAATCTGGCTAAAACTACTAGTGTAGTTACCACTGTGGACTGTGACCCTTTAAAGAGGGTTATTAAGCCGGGCATGGTGACGCACGCTTGTAATATCAGTACTTGGGAGGCTGAGACAGGAGGAACCAGGCGCGTGGCCAGCCTCAGCTACTTAGTGAGACCCTCCGCAACTTAGTGAGACCCTGTTTCAAAAATAAAGAATAAAAAATAGGGCTGGGGGTGAAGCTTGGAGGTAGAATGCCCCTAGGTTCAATCCCCAGTACCTCCAAATAAATAAATAAATAAATAAATAGGGTTATTAAGCCTGGCATGGTGGCACATGCCTGTAATCCCACTGCTTGGGAGACTGAGACAAAAGGGTCGCAGGTTCAAGGCCAGCCTCAACAAATTAGTGAGATCCTGTTTCAAAATAAAAAGGGCTGGGGGTATGGCTCAGAGGTAGAACGTCATCGGGTTCAATCCCCAGTACCAAAATAAATAAATAAATAAATAATAGTTATTAAATCTTCTTGGTGATCTACATGCTATCAGATAAATAAAATATAAAAGTGCTGAATATAGTATAATAGTACTGTCTCACAGGTGTATACTGGATCACAGTGTCGAAAATCTTGCACGTCTTAAGGCCAAATTTTGAAAGCACAGTTGGATTACTTTTATAACACGTACATTCACACACATGAAGTGCTCAGAAGGGCAGGCACCAGAGATTAAGGAATTAATTTTTTGGAGAGGATTGTTAGTGTTCCGTGTGTCTGACTTTCACATTAGTTCTAAGAGGGGTTTTAGTGGAGCCACTTGGAGAGCGTATCCTGTTTCTCTTGTTATTTGGGGTAGTCACCATGGATTGCTGTTTGAGTTCCACAGAAATAAAGAAGGTATAAATCAGCTGGACGTGGTGGCACATGCCTATAATCCAAGTACTTGGGAGGCTGAGGCAGGAGGATTGCAGGTTCAAGGACAGTCTCAGCAATGTTGCTAGACTCTCAGCAATATAGTGAGATCCTGTTTCAAAATTTTAAAAAATTTAAAACAAAAAAGGTTGGGGGTATAGCTCGGAGGTAGACTGCCCCTGGGTTCAATCCCCAGTACCACCAAAAAATAAAAATTAGTCAGGCGTGGTGGTGCACGCTTGCAATCCCAGTACTTGGGAGGCTGAGACAGAAGGATCGCAGGTTCACAGCCAGCCTCAGCTACTTAGTGAGGCCCTCCCCAACTTAGTGAGACCCTGTTTCAAAATAAAGAATAAAAAATAGGGCTGGGGGTGTAGCGCGGAGGTAGAATGCCCCTGGGTTCAATCCCAGTCCCACAAAATAATGTAAAATAAAAACAAAAATTAATAAATTAAAAAGGAGGCGTAAGTCAGGGAAGAAACAGACTTTAACTCATGTGTGGCATTTTGATGTAGCTGGTATTTTCTAACATGTATATGGTGACTGTTTCTATTACTGAAAATGTGGAACCTGATTCTTCATTTAGCCACAGATGAAGAACATTTCCCCACTGAATATATTTCAAAGAGCACGACACGGTTGGTGGTTTAGCTTGCTGGTAGAGTGCTGGCCAAGCATGTGCAAAGCCCTGGGTTTGATCCCCAGTACTGCAAAAATAGAATAGAATAAAATAAAGAAAAGAACATGAGAGGCGAAGCCTCTCTGTGGTCTTTAACATGGGCTGCTACACATGTGGGAAAACAGTTGAGGTGTCAATAAGCTCAAATGAGTCACGCCATAACCGCCAAAAGAAACTGTCATGAGGAAATACTCAATAACACGTTAAGGAGTGTACTTTTCTATTTTACTTTTTTATGGTTTACACACTATACGATATCGTTCCTTATAATTGAGTGATAAAAGTAAACCTTTTTTTTAAAGGTTTTTAAATAAATTAGCAGCGCAAAAATAGAACTCAAGTAGCTACAAAGAGACTATATTCCAGCCAGGCGTGGTGGCGCACGCTTGTAATCCCAGTACTTTGGGAGGCTGAGACTGGAAGATCCGGGTTCGCGGCCAGCCTCAGGTCTCTCACTCTCTCTCTCCCTGTCTCTCTCTCTATCTACTTAGTGAGGCCCTCTGCAACTTTGTGAGACCCGCTTTTAAAATAAAGTATAAAAAATAGGGCCGGGGGCGTAGCGCGGAGGTAGAACGCCCCTGCGTTCAATCCCCGGTACCGCAAAAAAAAAAAAAGAGAGACTATATTCCATGATTTTCCACCTACAAGGCGCACTTTCCTTCCATTTTCGGAAGCAGTTAGTGAAAAGCACCTATGAGCATGTGTCCCTGAGATGGGAGTCCTTTATATACCATGTGGTGAGACCTCGGCTGTCCCTTCATGTTCCTGAGCCTGTCTTCCAATCTGGAAAATGAGAATACTGATAGCGCCTACCTCCTAGGTTTATGGCTGGGATGGGCGTGATGGAATGAATGAAAGTGGATGTGTGTTGGGCACCGGCAACGTGCTTGACACTGTTCAAGGCTCACTGGCTCGGGCAATTATGTCAGGTCAGGCAAGTCTGTGCGTGAGCCTCAAACAAAGGAGAACTAGAGAGAATGGATGGCAGCCTAAAAATTTAAAAAAACAAAATATCCTTGCTTAAAGGTACCTTGAACCGAATGAAGCAGGCCCGTGGACTTTACACCGGGGCAGGTAGCTGCATGGCACAGGTGCAGTACAGGGGATTTAAGCTTTCATTGGGCAGCAGGACAGACTGAAAGATCTTCACAAAGACAGTAAATTCAAGCACCTACACGACCAGACGGTTCATGTAAACATGTAGAGCAGAAGGGAATGACGGGGGCCGTGGATAACCCAAGTGCCTCAGTGCCTTTGCAAACCCTGCCCCTTCAACCAGGAATTATCGTCCTCCAAATCTGCTGTGATTTGGAAAGCAGGGTAGCCCACTACCCTGCTTTATCATCCCCATGGTGTTCGTGTGGAAGCACCTAGAAGGACCTGCTTATCTGCTTATATGCTTTCTATCTATTTTGTTCATCATTGTGGAATATAATAGGTACTCAGTAAAAATTCAGTAAAAGAAAACATTGAGCTGGGGCGTGGTAGCACACACTTGTAATCCCAGTCCTTGGTAGGCTGAGACTGGAGGATCCGGGTTCGAGGCCAGCCTCAGCTACTTAGCGAGGCCCTCCGCAACTTAGTGACACACTCTTTCAGAATAAAGAATAAAAAAAAAAAGAGCTGGGGATGTAGCTCAGAGGTAGAATGCCCCTGGGTTCAATCCCCAGTACCACAAAAAAAAGAAAAGAAAACATTTGAATTAACTGAAAGATCAAATCAGAACAACTCATTCAATATACAGCTCCATCAAGCAAAATTTGCCTTCAGTTCCTTTCATCTAAGTTCTGCCCCAACTATAAAGAAATACAGAAAGGTAAAAATATCGCTGGAAGATATGGGTCACAATGGGGGTGCTCTTTCAACTAGAGTTTCAGGATCCAAGGTATAGGAAGGACAGTTTAGGAGAAAAACAGGAGAGAGGAGAGGGACAAAGAAACATTTCTCTTTATTTTTGCTGGAGTAGGAACATCAAAAGGTATTGACACCAACCCTTTCTAGCTTACCTTAGTGACTGCATCTTCTCTCCAGTGTGGAAATACTCTGCATTGGGGAGGAGGAAGACAGGAGGAGGGGGAATAAATTAAACATGTCAGAAAAATGCTCATGATATCTTCTTCCAATCAAGTATATTATTTTTGTTATTACTCGAACCTTCCCTGGTTACTTCAGGTAATTCCTTCCTGTTTGCCTGTTTGAGTCTACAGAACCCAAACTAGCTCTTTCTCACTCAGTATCTCATTTTCATTAATGTTTAGTAGATTCACCCACATATCCTGACTTGCTATAATAAAATTGATTAAATTATCTTTCCTTTACAAAAATGAAAAAGTCTGTGGTTTTTCTAATGGGTTTCTGGTGAACAGGCATAAACCAGCATTGTCTAGGTTGCCTGGGACACAATTTCCATACTAAGGGTCACCCCTATCAAAGACTTTTTATACTTTTGTCAAATTTTATACTCCCAGTAATTCCTCCCTTTAAGAGGGAAATAGATAACTATTTGTGTAAAGGTGGGGAGCATATTTGAGGTATTTTACCCAATTTTTAATTTTGTTTTTGGTACTGAGGATTGAACCCAGGGGCATTCTACCTCTGAGCTATACCTCTAGTCCCTTTTTTATTTTTTAATTTGAAACAGGGTCTCACTAAGTTGCTGAAGGTCGCACTAACTTGCTGAGGCTGGCCTCAAACCTGTGATCCTCAGTCTCCTAAGACAGGGACTGAGACAGTACTGGGATTACAGGCCTGAGCCACCACACCTAGATGTCTAAATCATCATTTTGTCTAACCAGGTTCTAAATGATTAGGTGGAAGTTTCCTCAAATTTAACAAGTGTATTCTTAGTTTCCAAAGTGTTTTCTGCCCAGATACATGAAGTGGATCAGTGATGGGTTCATATACAGTGTCTTATGAAATGGATGACTGGGATCCTTTCATGGTGGGTAGGTCATCCTGGGAGGAACACACACAGAACTGGCAGGAAAGGGACACGCCACCCTGGCGCCTTTTGAAGACCTTTGTCCTAGTCTTAGTTGTGCAATCAGTGTCCCCTCTCGCTGTCTCATTCACCTCTTCTGCTAAGTTGGTGTTCTAGTACCTTCAACCACATCACCCCACGAGGACAAGAACCACATCTTGAGGGATAGAGAGAACGCATCTTCTGTATTACCATGGTTTGTTGCCTGTCAAATCTCAACCCTACCTACAGACTCTTATTTAATATTTAACTTCTTTTATGGCCACTCTGAATTTAGTTTTTCTCCTTAAGGTGCCAATAATTGAAAAATAAAGAACAAGATTAAGCCGGGTGTGGTGGCACACACTTGTAATCCCAGTCCTTGGGAAGCTGAGACCAGAGGATCCGGGTTCACGGCCAGCCTCAGCTACTTAGTGAGGCCCTCCGCAACTTAGTGAGACCCTGTTTCAAAGTAAAGAATAAAAAATCGGGCTGGGGGTGTAGCTCGGAGGTAGAATGGCCCTGGGTTCAATCCCCAGTACTGCAAAAAAATAAAAAAGAACAAGATTAAGAAACAATGAAAGCCAGGCGTGGTGGCACACGCTTGTAATCCCAGTACTTGGGAGGCAGAGACCGGAGGATCCGGGTTCGCAGCCAGCCTCAGCTACTTAGTGAGGCCCTCCGCAACTTCGTGAGACCCAGTTTCAAAATAAAGTATAAAAAATAGGGC
>PVJS01061589.1:0-10955 GCA_004027185.1 Glis glis | reverse complement strand
CCGGTTTAAAAATAAAGTATAAAAAATAGGGGCGGGGGTGTAGCGCGGAGGTAGAACGCCCCTGGGTTCAATCCCCAGTACTGCAAAAAAAAAAAAAAATAAGAATAATACTCCATGCTAGGTACTGTACCAGCTGCACATATAAGTCCCCAGGTGCTGAACAGGGAGGTTTCTGTCATTCGCCCATTTCACAGATGAGGAAACTGAGCTGCGGAGCCATAAAGCATGTCCTCAGATCACACCGCTGGGCAAGAGAAGGGCTGGGGCTCAAAGGCAGGCAGCTCGGCTCCAGATCCCCGCTCCATGCCCACCCCACCATCTTGCCTAACCCTCCGCTGCCCCCTCCTCACCCCCACGGCCCCCTGATCCTGCTGACTTTTGGGGTGGCCAGGCTCCCCTCCTGCTGGGAGCAGGATCCGGGCTGTCAGGCCTTCCCGGCCAGGCCTGGCTTCCGGCTTTCTTCACTCTGGACCCAAACACGGCAGAGTGTAGCCGGCCTGGCTGCTCTTCAGAAAAAGAACACAAGGCGGGTGTGGAGAGAAATCTAATTAGAGTCCCTCGGAGCCCCAGCTCTTCCTCTTATTAAATTATCCCCTTTGAAGTGGAACTCAGCTCATTAGAATAATTTGAATGCAGAGGAATTGTCTTATGTGTTCCTGACCTGAGAAAAGCTGCTTTCACAATGGTGTTTATCCACGTCCTGGCCTCTCCCCATGGGGACAATGGACGCGCCGTGCCAAATGGTTCCTGCTGCAGAGAAGAGCTTGGAGAGGGTCGGGGCGCCCGCCCCCTGCCGGCCAGAGCTGCCAAGAAGCGGTGTTGGGGACCCCACATGAACGTGGGGTGAGGGGCTGTTCACGTTCCCTACAGCAGCTCAGCCATGGGACCAACCCAGAGACCGTCCCAGCAGCTCAGCCATGGGACCAACCCAGAGACCGTCCCAGGATGGACCTGTGGGCGGGGATGCCCAGAAGGTTCAGGCCACATTCTACAAGTGCATTGACTGGCCCAGGAGAGGGACCCTCCAAAAGTGGACCTTCAGACCTCGGAAATCCCTGGCTGCAGTGCCCAGGGCCCCACCCCGGAGAGTCTGACCCTTCGGTTCTGCGGAGGGGCCCAGATCTTAGCCTTTAAAGCTCCCCCCGGGGAATCCGAGGCACGGCCAGGTTAGGGCCTCACTGGTCCAGAGAGATGGGGGGTCCCGGCTTGGAACCTTGGATCTCGTGCAAAGTGCCGAGGGTCAGCTCTGACGGCCGGCCCCCTTTCTTTCCCTGAGGCGGAGGAGATCAGGTCCCATAGCTACCAGTCCCGGGCTCCTTGGGGATCGCCCATCTGACAGCTGCTCCTGCACACTTCTGGTTCCGGGAGGTCAATGTTGTACCATTTCCTGAGGGCCTTAAGCCAGAGGTGAGATTTGCACTGAAAGTTTGGGAAGGAAGGCGGTTTGGGGGATCATGACCCGACCTCTGTCTGTCCTTCCTGACCTAGTTCAAGTCTTACCTTTGTAGAATACCCCAGGCCACACAGGACAGGTCCCCACTGCCGCTGCTTCCCGCTCTCTCCAATGGCCACACCTTGCTGGTGCCGTGAGGATTCCAAGCCAGTGATTTGATTTTGTCCCAGGCACTGGGATAGAAAAAGGATCCCCAAAATATATCTCAAAAGCCAGCCCGGGCCAGGATCCCGATCAAAGTCTGATCTGTCCTCCAGGCCTGTCCTTCCCTCTTTTTTTTTTTTTTTTTTTTGTACTGGGGTACTGGGGATTGAACCCAGGGGCATTCTACCTCTGAGCTACACCCCAGCCCTTTTTATTTTTTTATTTTGAAATAGGGTCTCATTAAATGGTGGAGGGCCTCAATAAGTCACTGAGGCTGACTGCAAACCTGAGATCCTCCTGTCTCAGCCTCCCAAGTACTGGGATTACAGGTGTGCGCCACCACGCCCGGCCATCCTTCCCTCTTTGGAGATGAGGAGCCCCGAGGCCCTGCAGGATCACATGTTCCAGTGGAAAGTCGACCCTTCCTCCCTAGTGGCCGGTCCCCAGCCTAGCTGACCCTTTGAGAGCACCACTCTCCTCCAAGGAAGGAGCTGAAAGCAGGTCCCACCCAGGGCACCCCCAGGAGCGGGGCCTGGAAGAGGCTCCCCGCATCGTCTGGTCTTAGAAGGAGCCACAGTGTTTTCGAAGAGAATTGTGGTCAGGAAAATGCCTGGGTCTCAATGATGCTTTTTACTCAATAGGGCCCCTTTCTCGCGCTCCAAGTCACATCCGCTCGCCGTGCTGACCCAAGGGCAGGGTCCCCACAGCTTGGGGGGTACAGAGCTGCCCACAGCAATGTTGTTCCAGTGACTTTTTAATCCCTTACCTCCCCCTCTGTGGTATCCTAAAAAGAAGAACGAATCCAAATATCTGATTCCCAGAAAACATTTTCACCAGTAGCCATTAGTCTATCCCTGAAATGGACTCAATCCAGCCCTTGCATTAGTGTGCAAAGAACACCACTGTGACATTCCAAATGATGTCAAAGGCTGGCACCACCAACGGCCTGCAGCAAAACAACCACAGGGTGCAGCCCTTCGGAGTGCTCTGCTTCCTGCACTCATTCATGCTCAATTAATATCTACTGTGGGCACGCACGCTGGGATGTCGAGGACTCCTGACTTGGAACCACCTTTTCCAAACAGTTTCCTGAATCCCTTCCGTTCACCGTTCACTATACAGTCACCAGAGCACACGGGTCGCCTGGGATCCTCATTCTTGCCAGAGCCCTGTGGCAGATAACACAGGAGCTTTGGCATCACAGAGACCTGGGGTCAAGGCCTGATTCTGCCACTTTATGACTTTGGATAAATCATGTAATCTCTAAGCCTCGGTTTCTAAGTCTGTGAAATGGGGATAATAACATGAGCAGGTTTACTGTGAATTTACTGTGATCAGTACGTAAATGGCTTATCACAGTGCCTGGCCCAGAGTGAGCACAGGGAACATTAGGCATTATTAATTATCACTATTATTATTATTACCTTCCATTTTACAGATGGGAGAACTGAGGCTCAGAAAGTGCTGACCAGGAGACCCAAGGAGTTGGGTTTCCCAGGAGACCCAAAGGTCCCTGAGGGGTCCCAGAGGCAAACGTGTCTCTCAGCTTCTACATTTTGGGTCCTTTTTACTCAAAAGCATTGCAGAGTTCAGCCTTTAGGAATTTGGGAACAAAGGCTCAGAATGAAGACTCAGAGAAGATCAACTAGGGTCATGATGGAAGAGGCCCCGCAGAGGAGCCAGGTGAAGTTGGAGGACGCCTCCCCCCATCCCCGCCTCCTCGCTGGCACAAACACACCAAGGAGCATTAGAAAAGACTGGAGAGGCGGGAGGAGCCTCCGAGCCCGAGGAAGGGGCGGCATGCCGAACACCCAGCCCGTCGCAGGTCCCCCAGCCCCCTCGCTGCCCTGAGCCAGGCGGGCACCAGGGGCTGGCCCCGCTCCCGAGGGAGGAATGGCGGCGACACAGAGGACTCAGTCTACCACCAGCAGTGCTCGGCCCCAGAGGCAGCAAAGGCTCCCAAATTCCTGGTCTCCGATTCTGCCTCAGAACATTCTCGGGGCCAAAATAAACGTGGGAACCCCACAGTGGAGTCTTGGCACTGGCAGGAAATCCAAGATGTCGCCCAGTGCGGCCCAGTCCTTCCAGGCAAAACCACACCAAAACCATTCCCGACAGATGCTAATTAGATGAACGGTTTTAAATTAAATAATGGGGATGGGTAGGATGGAGGATGCCAAGGATAATTTGAACAGAAACGCTGTCCAGAGAAAATAATGGTGAAGACCAGAGTTACTTGAGCACGCACAAAGGAAGCTGGGCCACAGGTCGGGGCGTGTTTATACCCCAGAGCCGAAGGCGAAGACGCAGCTACGGGTCCCCACGTGGCCAGGCGCGGGCTGTGGCCGGAGCCCCTCCACATGTCAGCCAGGCTGCTGGTATGTCCCTTCCCCGGAGTTCCACAAACAACAGCAAGAGGTCCTGCAGGGCCTCCTCTCTGAGGCCAGCCCAGGAATTGCTCTCTGGTCTTGAAACTCACCACACTTACCCTCTGCCTCCCAGGACTTTGCAAATGCTGTTCCCTGCGCCCCAACACCATTCCCTCACCCCCTCCACTCCTAATCCTTTTGCTAATTCCTACCCATGCTGGAGGACTGGGCTTAGTCCTGGGAATCCCTCACCCCAAAAAGGCACTAGTTCTCTGCAGCCGCGGGCCTGGGGAGCCCCCCGAGTCCCGCCCCAGCTCAGAGCATGTCATTGCTCCCCCCCACCCTGGCCACCTGTCACAGCTGTGTCCCCCAGGCAATCACTGAGCAGCAGACACTTCATCAATAATCTGGCAGATGAGGCCAGGTGTGGTCACGCACACCTGTAATCCCAGGACTTGGGAGGCTGAGACCGGAGGATCTCAGGATCAGAGGTTCCAGGACAGCCTCAACAAACTTAATGAGACTCTATTTCAAAATAAAAATGAAATAGGGCTGGGGGTATAGCTTGGAGGTAGAATGCCCCAGGTTCAATCCCCAGCACCAATAATAATAATAACAATAACAACAATAATGATGAGAATAATGACCTGTCAGATAAAAGAGAAATGAAGCCGGGCGTGGTGGTGCACGCTTGTAATCCCAGTACTTGGGAGGCTGAGACGGGAGGATCTGGGTTCGCGGCCAGCCTCAGCTACTTAGTGAGGCCTCCGCAACTTCGTGAGACCTGGTTTCAAAATAAAGTATAAAAAATAGGGCCGGGGGTATAGCTTGGAGATAGAATGCCCCTGGGTTCCATCCTCAGTACCACAAAAAAAAAAAAAAAAGAAAAAAGAGAGAGAGAGAAATGAATGCAAAGTTCCCAGAGTGTGACTCCCCACTGCAGTTTTTGAGGTTGAAAGCAGCGAGAAGTGGGTGGGTGTCTACTCTGCTCTTAAAGACCTTTACACTGTAATAATGTAGCCATGTATTAAGTGCACCTGCTGTGCCGCTGTTGGCAGCCCCTCCTCACCGACAGGGAAATCGAGATCAGAGAAGCTGAGTCATTTGCCCGCGATCACAGAGTCTGGATCTGACTGTGGGTCGGGCTGGTCCCCGAGCCCCGCGGCTGCGACATCGCCAGCCTCTCTCCTTGAAACCACCCCAGAAGCCCCTCGTGTGACTCTAAACCCTGCCTGTCACCGGGAGGCCTGTTTCCTCTTCTCATTTCTCAAGCCCAGATGGGGTGCGAGTAACACTTGTCTCATCCCTTGTCCTGGTGCTGGAGCCCTGTGGAGCCCTGGGGATTACGGAGTTCCCCGGGGCAGAGGGCAGAGGAAATGACTTGGTCCCTTGGGTCTGAAGGAGCCATCTGGGCTCACGTCACCAAAGCAAAAGTCACAGGGATGGGGAAGGGAGCCCGGGCAAGCGGACTACCATCCTAGGCCGTGTGTCCTCTCCTCCAAGGACCAGGTGAGCTAGCCAAGCCGCCTCCTCCACGCGGCCTCTCCTGACTCCACACCTGTGACCTCAGCTTGTGTGAGTCCCCAGAGCCCTCTGTGGGCACCTGCGCTACGGTCCTGCCTGGGCCCTGGGGGCTCCTGTGGTCCAGCTGCAGGCTGCCCTGCCACTACCTGGCCTCAGAGACGCGGTTACCTCATCCATAAAGTGGGAATGTTAACAGCACCTACAGGGCTGTGGGAAGGACTGTGTGTGCACACTCACACAGAGGAATGTGGAGCATGCATGTGTGCATGCGTGCGTGTGTGCCTGTGAATGTTTCTGACTTCTGGCACATCGTAAGTGCTTAGCGAACACACCTGCTCTTACTGGTGTCACATGACTGATGAGCTCCAGGCAGGGGCGTCCCTGGTAGTGACAGGGGTCACGCCTTTGACAAAATCCAGCCGAAGTGCCCCAAACCTGGCCTAGGAAATGGTCTCTGGGGAAGGTCCCTGGAGCTTGTGTTAAAGAGGAGTCCCAGGTCCCACTCGGGGACTGCTGACTTTGAATCTACAAGATGGAGCCCAGGAATTAATATTCTTATAACCTGTCCAGGTTACAGATTACAATGGCCAGCCAGGTTTGGGCCCCACTGGGATAGACCAGGTGTTCCCCAGAAAATGAGGGTGTGGGCTTCACTGTGATTCCAAAGGGGAAAAGGATCCCTTCTTCTTTCCTCCCTCCCTCCCTTCCTTGTTTTCAGCTGTATCTTGAACTTCCCACTGCAGCCATTTCTCCAGGCAGTCCCACTCCTGACCACATGAACCTTCAGTATAATGTCTTGCTTTTCACCTACTAAATGTCCTTGGCCAGTTGATTTTCCTCCCTTATACAAATACAGGTTGCTACAGACATGACTTGTGTGCATTTGATTGCAGGGGCTGTGTCTGGTCGACCAGGACTATGCCTGGGAGACCAGGTATTCCAACCTCTCAGCCTCTTCAGCTGAAGCCCAGAGTGGGTAACTGATTTGTCCAACATCACACAGCAAGCAACCAGGGTGGAAGCTACAGCTCGAGTCTCTGGCTTCTCAGCCACTGCCCTTTCCATTGCAACAGGCTCCTGTTCCAAAGACCCTAGAGCTCCTCGTTTATGTATCAGTTGTGAGTGTCTGAGTTACAAAGTTTTATTTATTGACTATGTTGCAGGCTCGCGCTAACAGCAGTTAGCTACACGCATCTGTCATGTAAGTTCTTTGAGCAGTTCTCCACTGTGGCTGTCATTATCTTCATTTCATTTCTGGAACAATGGAGCCTTGGAGAGACGATAAGACCAGCTCAAAAGCACCCAGCTGGCCAGATGCGATCACGCACACCTGTAATCCCAGTACTTGGGAGGCTGAGACAGTAGGATCGCAGGTTCAAGGACAGCCTCAGCAACTTAGCGAGACCCTCAGCAACTTAGTGAGACCCTGTTTCTAAATAAATAAATAAATAAATAAATAAATAAATAAATAAATAAGGGCTGGGGGTGTAGCTTGGCGGTAGAACGCCCCTGGGTTCAATCCCCAGTACCAAAAACAAAGCAGAAGCACACAGCTGGAAGGAGTGAGGCCAGTCTGGTTCCAGAGCTCAGAGTCGGACCATCATGTCCATCACAGAGCTCTCCTCTCTCCTCCAGGCCGGCCTGCTGTGCCTATCCTGTGAGGCTGGGGCGGGGACCCCATAAGCCACGCTTCTGCTTTGCCCACGGGCTCTGGGTTTGGCTCCACCTGGAGAGGGGCGGAAAGGAGACTTGCAAGCTGCAGGAGGAAGGAGGAGCTCGCTCCATCTGCTCACTCTCTGTTCCTGCAAGGGCCACCCCAGCCGTGTCCCCCACCGGCCACAGCAGGTCCTTCCAAGCAGCAGTCAAATCTGCTTGGCAGTTTTTCAACAACTGCAGAGCCAGCTCCACCATGTCCTGCCCAGGGAGCCGGCGCTGGCTCCGTCTATCACTCCTCTTCCCTGAAGGTTTGGGTCCCAGGCGCACAGGGCCCTCCTCTGAGCCCAGAAACCCCGGGCCCAGCCGGGCAGCACCCCTCCTGGCTCCACGAGAGGCCTCTGAGTCTCTAAGTCTTCCTCACCCCCTGCCCCATTCTCCAGCTTCGGGGAGCGCTCCTTCTGGGATACCTCGACATTCTGGTTTTGAACCTTTCACTGACTCAATTAACAACTTGGTGTTCAAAATCTGTTTATGAAATTCTCTGGGCAGCAGCTGAGCCCAGTTTGCAGTGTTTCCAACACCTGCAGAACATCTTCATCACCCCCACCCACACCCAGATGCCCACACTGCCAGCCAGTGTCCTCCCCAGAGGTCTGGGTCCCGGTCCCTCAGGGCCTCTGAGCCCAGGGACACCAGCACCAACCTAGTGCACCTGATGGATGCAGCCATTAGATGACAGGGCAAAGCGTAGGTCACTAGGAAGGTGGCAAATGGCAAAAGGGCACATCCCACGGCGTCGGCTTGACCTCAGCAGGAACTGTCCAGAAGGGAGAAGGTCTGCCCCTGGCTGCGGTGATGGCTTGGGCAGAGAGCTAAGGCAGTGGGGTGACCAGGCCTGGTGTGTGACCAGCACCGCCCACCAAAACCGCCTGGGATTTCACCACGGAGGATGCACGGATGGCAACTCAGCACATGGGAAGATGTCCAATGCAAATTAAATAAAGCCACAAAGAACTGTCACTGCACTCCCATCAGAACGCCCAAAAGCAAGAAGAGTGACGGCAAATGCTGACGAGGATCCAAAAACAGGATCATTCGGATGCTGCTGGTCAGAGAGGAATATGGTGCCGCTGCTGTGGGAAAGAGTTTGGCAGTTTCTTTAAGAACTAAATATACAACTATGCATGACCCAGTAATTGCACTCCTGGGCATTTAGCCCACAGAAATAAAAGTATATGTTCATGCACCAAAAAAAAAAAAAGCTGTAAAGAATGATTGCAGCAATTTTATTTGTAATTACCAAAACCTGGAAACTATCCAGATGTCCTTTGGTGGGTGAATGGTTAAACAAACTGTGGTACGTCCATACAATGGAATACAACTCAGCAATAAAAATGAATAAACTACCGATACACATTACAACCTGTACTAATCTCCAGAGAATTGTGCTGAATGAAACAAGTTAATCTCAAAAGGTTAAATAAACTGCAGGCTTCAGGGTTGAGGCTGGGGATGTGGCTCAGTATGGTACAGTGCTTGCCTAACATGCATCAAGTCCTGGGTTCCATCCCCCTACATTACAAAATAAGTAATAGTAATAATAATAGTAATGCATGCTTCCATTTATATAATATTCCTGAAGTGACAAAACTAGAAATGGGAATTGAGAACAGAGGAGTTCTTTACTCCAAGAATTCAAGAGAGGGCAGGGCAGGAAGGAAGTAGATGTAGCTATAAAGGGGTGATGCTGCCGGGCGTGGTGGCGCACGCTTGTAATCCCAGTACTTGGGAAGCTGAGACCGGAGGATCCAGGTTCGCAGCCAGCCTCAGCTACTTAGTGAGGCCCTCCGCAACTTAGTGAGACTGTTTCAAATTAAAGAATAAAAAACAGGGCTGGGGGTGTAGCTGGGAGGTAGAATGCCCCTGGGTTCATTCCTCAGTACTGCAAAAAAAAAAGGGGGGGTGATGCTAGGGGTCCTTGTACCCTTAACATTGTCCTCCATGTTGACTTGTTGATCTCAGGTCTTGGCTATGATGTTGCACTATAATTTTGCAAGATGTTACCATGGGGGGAAAACTGGCTCAAGGGTACCTAAGATCTCAGCATTACCTCTTACAGCTGCATGTGAATCTATGATTATCCCCAAATTAAAATTCTTTTTTTTTGTGTGGTATCAGGGATTGAACCCAGGAACATTCTACCTCCAGGTTACTCCCCCAGCCCTATTTTTATTCTTTATTTTGAAACAGGGCCTCACTAAGTTGCAGAGGGCCTCACTAAGTAGCTGAGGCTGGCCATGAACCCGGATCCTCTGGTCTCAGCCTCTCAAGTACTGGGATTACAAGTGTGAGCCACCACGCCCAGCCCAAATTAAAATTCTGATGTAAAAAGAAACCCACCTGAGAGCTCTTTCCAAAAGACCCACCTGAATTGAGAGACTGATTCACTAAGTCTAGGGTGAAGCCTAGGTATGTGGGTTTTTTTTTTAAGTCTCCCCAAGAGTTGAAAACCACACAATTATTTCTCAAGTCGCTTTGCCGAAAAAAAAATAACTTCTTTTATGTGAAAATATATCAAAATCCAGGCCGGGCGTGGTGGCGCATGCTTGTAAACCCAGTACTTGGGAGGCGGAGACTGGAGGATCGGGGTTCGTGGCCAACCTCAGGTACTTAGTGAGGCCCTCCGCAATTTCGTGAGACCCGGTTTCAAAAATAAAAGTATAAAACATAGGGCCGGGGGTGTAGCTCAGAGGTAAAACGCCCCTGGGTTCAATCCTCAGTACCGCAAAAAAAAAAAAAATTAGAAGAAAATATATCAAAATCCAAACATCTTATGGATTCAGGCTAGAACTAACAGTATTCCCAATAGAAAGGAAGAGGAGGCGCTGGACGACAGAATCAGGACCCTGGGGGTGGGAGGGCGGAAGGCGGGCAGGGACAGCTCTGGCTCAGTTAAGCATAGCAGCGGGCTTCGAACCTGGCTTTCTGGCTCTGCCCTCCGCAGTAGACTCAGCTCAGCCCCCCCCCCAAGTGCAGAGCAGCGAGAAGTGGTTCTAATTACCACCAGGAAGTGTCGGAGCGTGTGGGCAGAGAGGAACGCATGGAACAGCCGTGTTGCAGCCCGGACCCCCCAGCGAGTGTTCTTGGCCCCATCTTGAGGGTGACAAATGGTGTACACACCAGCAGAGACAGGAGTGTTTATCACACGGGCGGGAAGTCTCCCGAGCAGTAACAATAGGGACAAAGGTCTTGGTTCCGTGTGTCCCTGGGTTCTGCCTCTTGTAACTAGATAGCTTGAGTTTGGGTTTTTTTTTTCCTCCTTCCCTCTTCATAATTAGCCAACTAATTATCCTCTTCTCCATGCTAATGAATCACTGAAGACTCGTTAAGGGAGAGGAGTAATCAGAGATGTTTTACTGCTCAGCCGCAGCCTCCCTCCGCGTCCTCCGGGCTCTGGCCACCAGACGAGGCTCCTTTGCCACCCTGAGCTGAGCTGTCAACTTGTGATCCGGAGCCAGTGAACTTCACAGCTAATGTGCTGAGCAGCGTTCTGGGCCTTCTGGAGCCAGCGCAGGCGGCAGATGGGCCCCAGGAGTTCGAGGTCCGGGGAAACCAATCTGAGAGAGGTTCCAACGCTCCCTCCAGGGGGGGCCGGCTGCATGGCGGCGGCGGCCCAACCACAGGGTACTGCCTGCGTTGTTCCTATTTCCTTCTTCCTGCTGTGTCCAGCAGCAACCTCAGCTGCCAAACACCATGGAAAAAAATAACTGCAGGAGTCCTGGTGGGGGGGCGTCTTCATCTCTCCTTGG
>PVJS01061588.1:0-10952 GCA_004027185.1 Glis glis | reverse complement strand
CTTTTTTTTTTTTCAGTACCGGGGATTGAACCCAGGGGCGTTCTACCTCCGCGCTACACCCCCAGCCCTATTTTTTATACTTTATTTTGAAACCAGGTCTCACGAAGTTGCGGAGGCCTCACTTGGTAAAGAGAGAGAGAGAGAGAGAGAGAGAGAGAGAGAGAGGGAGCTGAGGCTGGCCGCGAACCCAGATCCTCCGGTCTCCGCCTCCCAAAGTACTGGGATTACAAGCGTGCACCACCACGCCCGGCTTATTCTTTATTTTGAAACAGGGTCTCACTAAGTTGTGGAGGGCCTCACTAAGTAGCTGAGGCTGGCCGTGAACCTGCGATCCTCCTGTCTCAGACTCCCAAGTAGTGGGATTATAATCATGTGCCACCACGCGCGTCAGGCAACAAGTCTTAAAGGTAAAATTGCTACATGTTTGGGCATGCACATTTGTGTGTGTGTGTGTGTGTGTGTGTGTGTGTGTGTGTTGCTGGGGTTTCAACCTAGAGGCATTCTGCCTCTGAACTACATTTATTATTTATTTATTTATTTACTTATTTATTTATTTATTTACTTATTTATTTATTTTGTGGTACTGGGGATTAAACCCAGGAGCATTCTACCTCAGGACTCCACCCCCAGCCTAATTTTTTATTCTTTATTTTGAAACAGGGTCTCACTAAGTTGCAGAGGGCCTCACAAGTTGCTGAGGCTGGTCACAAACCTGCGATCCTCCTGTCTCAGCCTCCCAAGTACTGGGATTACAAGCATACACCACCACACCCAACTGCCTTTTTTATTTTGACAGAGTCTCACTAGGTTGCTGAGGTTCTCACTAAATTGCTGAGGCTGACCTCAAACCAAATCCTCCTATCTCAGCCTCCCAAGTACTGGGATTACAGGTATGTGCCACCACACTGGTGGACATGCTCGCTCGCCCATCCTTCTTTCCTTTCTTCCTTCCTTCCTTCCTTCCTTCCTTCCTTCCTTCCTTCCACTTATGTTGGTGCTAGAGACTAAACCCAAGGGCGTCCTACCTCCCAGCTACACCCCCAGCCCTATTTTATTTTTTATTTGGAAACAGAGTCTCACTAAGTTGCTGAGGCTGGCTGTGAACCTGCGATCCTCCTGTCTCAGCCTCCCAAGTACTGGGATTACAAGCGTGCGCCACCACGCCCGGCTGGCATACACATTCTTAAGGGTTCTTAACATATATATTGTCAAATGGCCTTATGAAGACTGTACATCATCCTTCTATCAGTCATGCAAGAGAATGCCTGTTCCCCATCATCCTCATCAGTCCTGAATATTAGTGCCCTTTTAGTTGTTTTTTTTTTTGTTTTGGTGTGTGTGTGTGTGTGTGTGTGTCTTACTGGGGATTGAACCCAGGAGCATTCTACCTCTGAGCTACACCCCCAGCCCTGTTTTTATTTTTTTATTTGTTTATTGAAACAGGGTCTCACTAAATTGCGGAGGGCCTCACGAGGTTGCTGAGTCTGTCCTCAAACCTGCGATCCTCCTGTCTCAGCCTCCCAAGTACTGGGATTACAAGCGTGAGCCACCACACTTGGCTCCCTTTTTAGTCTTTTAAGTGATTGTCAAGACTCAAAAGGAAAGCCGGATGTGGTGGTGCACGCTTGCAATCTCAGTACTTGGGAGGCTGAGACAGGATCCTGGTTCACGGCCAGCCTCAGCTACTTAGTGAGGCCTCTGCAACTTAGTAAGACCCTGTTTCAAAATAAAGAACAAAAAATAGGGCTGGGGGTGTAGCCCAGAGGTAGAATTTCCCTGGGTTCAATCCCCAGTACCACATACACACAAAAAGACTCAAAAGGGAAGAGTGATTTAATACAAGCCCCTCCTAGCGGAGATGGTGAGGGGGGGTGACCAGAACAACAGCACGTCATGGTTCAGAATAGTCACAGCGTCAAGTCCCCTGACGGCCAAAGCCAGTGCTTCTTGCCCAATGGCCTCTGCATTTATTCCTGACCTTTCGTTCCATCTTTTATTCAACAAGTACCAACTGAGCCCTCGCATGTGTCGGGTGCTGTGCCGGGCAGTGGGCACACTCCACTGAGCAAAGCATAGGCCTGTCTCCAAGGAGCTGGGGGGGGGGGGCCGGAAAGGCAAACCAATGGTACCCCAGGAGGCTGTGCGAGATCCTTAGGGAGCGGCAGAGATCCTGGAGCAGCCAGGCGTGGTGGCGCACGCCTGTGATCCCAGCTACTCGGGAGGCTGAGGCAGGAGGATCGCAGGTTGAGGGCCAGCCTGGGCAACTTAGAGAGACCCTGACTCAAAATAAAAAATAAAAAGGGCTGGGGATGTAGCTCAGTGAGAGTGCCCACAGGTTCAACCCCCAGTACCGCAAAGAAAAACATAAAATAAAACACCTGGATCAACTGAGGGGACCAAGGGGGCCTCCTTGAGGAGTCCATGCTTGAGGCCGGGCTGAAGAACCTTTCCAAGCGGCCATGTGCACAGGGCTGGGAAGGGCGTGCTGGGCCAGGGAATGACACAGAGGGTGCCATTCAGACCCTTCCAATGCAAGGGTGAGGAGCAGGCTGAGGCTGGAGAGGCCCGGCAGTCCTGCCGACCTGCCGAGAAGCTCTTGTCCTGAAGGTCCTAGGGAGGCATGACTGCGAAGCAGAACACAGTCAGAGCGGCTTTATTTATTTATTTACTGTGGTACTGGGGATGGAACCCACGGGCATTCTACCTCCAAGCTACACCCCCATCCATATTATTATTTTTTTTTTTTGCAATACTGGGATTGAACCCAGGGGCATTCTACCTCTGAGCTACACCCCCAGCCCTATTTTTTGTTCTCTATTTTGAAACAGGGTTTCACTAAGTTGCAGAGGACCTCACTACATAGCTGAGGCTGGCCACAAACTTGGATCCTCTGGTCTCAGCCTCCTAAATACTGGGATTACAAGTGTGTGCCACCACACCCGGCTCATATTTTATTCTTTATTTCGAAACAAGGTCTCATTAAGTTGCTGAGGGCTTCATTAAGTTGCCAAGGCTGACCACAAACCTGTAATCCTCATGTCTCAGCCTCCCAAGTACTGGGATTGCAGGCATGTGCCACCACGCCTGGTTCAGAGAGACATTTTAGAATGCTCACTCAGGCAGTAGTGTGAAGGGTGCACACGGGGGCAGGCCCAGAAGCCAACAACATGGTGCCAGTCATGCCAGTCAGGAGGCTTGCCCTGCATTCTCCTAGGCAGCAAGGAGGCCATGAATGTTTGCAAAGCTAAACCCCTTTCCAATGTGGTGGTGCATGCCTGTAATCTCAGCACTTGGGAGGCTAAAATAGGAGGATTGCAGGTTCGAGGCCAGCACCAGCAACTTAGTAAGACTCTCAGCAACTCAGAGAGATCCTGTTTCCAAATAAAAAATCAAAAAGGGCTGGGGGTGTAACTCAGAGGTAGAATACCCCTGGGTTCAATCCCCAGTACAAAAAAAAAAAATACTCTTCCAAGGAAGATGTTAAAATGTCCCGAGTTCCCTACTTATGTGAAGGGGAGAATTCTAGACATGTAGACTCTCCAAACCCCTGCCTTTGGCTCAGGGCTGGGGCTGTGTGCCTACTTGTGTGTGCAGGGGCTGGAGATGCCCTGAGACTTTAAGATGTTTCTAACCAGGTAATAACGGCCAAGCTGTGGTCCTGGAAAGGCCGGCAGCCTCCCCTGCCTGTACCTCTGCTGATCCATTACCCAGGCTCTATTTGTCTGGCCCAGGTGTGTTTGAGACTCAAAGAGTAAGGAGAAGGAGCTGGGCGTGGTGGTGCACGCCTGTAATCCCAGTGCTTAGGAGGCTGAGACAGGAGGATCTCAGGTTTGCAGCCAGCCTCCGCAACTTAGCGAGACCCTGTTTCCAAATAAAAAGTAAACTAGAGCTGGGGGTGTAGCTCAGAGGTAGAATGCCCCTAGGTTCAATCCCCAGTGCCAAAAAAAAAAAAGTAACCAGAAGGGGACTATGGGTCCCCAGGAAGAGCTCCCAAACGAGCCTTGTCCCATAGTCGCTGTCCCGCTCCCCACCGTGGGGGTGGCCTCTGAAGGGCACTGCTGAAACTACCCCATCTCAAGACTGCAGTCGTTGGAGGGAGCCCCCGCCCCAGTGCGCACACGCTCCACCTTCCCGAACGTCCCCCGGGTCAGCTCAACTGCCAGAGCGATAACGGGCACTCTAGACTACTGCTTGCAAAACAGCTCGATCTTTCTTAATGCTGGTAAAACAGTTCAGTTGAGATTACAGGCAGAGTTCCTGTTTTTGTGTGTTTGTTTGGAAAGAAGGAGGCGCCCCCAGAAGACTGATGGAGAACCGTGACTACTCAGACACACCAGTTGCACCCAGCCCGTAGAGTTTGTCTTGTCTTTCTTTAAAGTTCTCTTTTAAATTAATTTTGAATTCTACAGGTAATAAATAGTGAATAAGATGTAAAATTACAGATCAGGTGGAAGCTTTCTTTAAATTAGGCTATTGCCTCACCCCCAATTCCAATCCCTCTCCTCCACTCTTTAGACATAAACACTGTTGTCATTTTTTTAGTTTGTCCTTCCAAGCCTTTTGCTTTATAGTCATTCATATCTATAGATCTGTGGGAAATATTCTGTTCCCTTTATTTTTTCATAAATTGTATCACATTGTGCAGATTGTCCTGAAATGTGCTTCTTTCATTCAATCATACCTCTTGCAGATTTATCATGAACTACCTAGAGGACAATCTCACTTTTTAAGTGTCACATAATATTCATTAGTTGGGTTATACGTCCATGATGTGACCATTCTGTTCTCTTTTGGGGAAGGTACTGGGGATAGAACTCAGGGGCATTCTACCTCTGAGCTACACCCCCAACCCTTTTTGTTTGGTTGGTTAGTTTTGGCTTTTTTTGCGGGAGGATCTCAGGTCCAAAGACAACCTCAGCAAGTAGTGAGACTCTCATCAACCTAGCAAGACCCTGTTTCAAAATAAAAATTAAAAAATAGGGCCGGGAGCCGGGCATGGTGGCACACACTTGTAATCCCAGAATTTAGGAGGCTGAGACAGGAGGATTGCAGGTTCACAGCCAGCCTCAGCTACTTAGTGAGGCCCTCTGCAACTTAGTGAGACCCTGTTTCAAAATAAAGAATTAAAAAATGGGACTGGGGATGTAGCTCAAAGGTACAATGCCCCTGGGTTCAATCCCCAGTACCGCAAAACAAAAAAATTAGGGCTAGGGGTATAGCTCAGAGGTAGAATGCCTCTGGGTTCAATCCCAAGTACCACACACACACACACACACACACACACACACACACACAAAGAGTGCTGGGCATGGTGGCACACACTTGTAATCCCAGTACTTGGGAGGCTAAGACAAGAGGATCACAGGTTCAAAGCCAGCCTTGGCAATTTAGTGAGGCTCTCAGCAACCTAGTAAGACCCTGTTTCCAAATAAGAAATAAAATTGGGCTGGGGGTGTAGCTCGGAGGTACAATTCCTCTGGGTTCAATCTCCAGGACCAAAAAAAAAAAAAAAGTAGATATTCATGCCGGGCTGGGTGGCGCATACCTATAATCCCAGTAAGCCCAGTACTTGGGATGCTGAGACAAGAGGGTTACAGGTTCATGGCCAGCCTCAGCACCCTAGCAAGACCCTGAGCAACTTAGCAAGACCCTGTTTCAAATTAAAAAACAAAATAGGGCTGAGGGTATAACTTGGAGATAGAATGCCCCTGGGTTCAATCCTTAGTACCAAAAAAAAAAAGCAGATATTCAAACCTTTATTAGTTTTGTTTTCTTTTTGTGGTACTGGAAATTGAACCCAGGGGCGTTCTACCTTTGAGCTAGATGCCCAGCTAGACCCCCCTATTTTTTTTAATTTTATTTATAGTGTGCCACTATACCCAGCTAAAACTTGGTTAGTTTCAAATAATAGTTTACAAATTTGTTTAGGGTAGTATTGTCAAGGTTAAGACAAGTTAAATTCCATGATTATATAAATGCTTAAACTTATTTGATTATCCCCCTTTATACCTTTTATACTTGTGGTTATTGGGTGTGGACGGGGAATGGTAAGCTTCCAAGAACCAAAGTTCTACAGAAGACACTAAAAATGAAAACCATTAAACTCAAGTTAAAAATTAGCTAGGTTAGCCAGGCGTGGTGGTGCACGCTTATAATCCCAGTACTTGGGAGGCTGAGACAGGAAGATCCGGGTTCACGGCCAGCCTTAGCTACTTAGTGAGGCCCTCCGCAACTTAGTGAGACCCTATTTCCAAATAAAGAATAAAAAATAGGGCTGGTGGTGTAGCTCAGAGGTAGAATGCCCCTGGGTTCAACCCCCAGTGCCAAAACAAAAAACAACAACAACAAAATTAGCTAGGGATGTAGCTCAGTGGCAGAGCACTTGCCTTGCACGGTTGAGGCCCTGGGTTCAATCCCCAGCACTGGAAAAAAAATTAGCATCTTTACCAATCAAATTAATTAAATAAAAAAGACTGATAAATCCAATGCCAGTCAATATGTGAAAAAATAAATGTAGATTGGCCCCATGCCATGAGGTGGTAATTTGGCAATGTCAGTCAAACTCCAAAATGCTCTGGCTCCGAAATTCCACTTCCAACTAGGAATCTATCCTTCAGATGCATTCTTGGGAAAGCATGAAGCTACCTGCACAAGTGCATTCACGTTGCCCTCATTTGCTGCCAATGAAAGACAGGTGAGAGCACTTCGCTAATAAATGATCAAAGGAAACAGGTGAGGAAGGCCCTCTTACAAAATCAAATGACCCTTGATATAGTAACTGCAGCACAAGGAGGAATCTGTGCAGTTGTCAAAACAGAATGTTGTGTTTATATCCTTGATAATTCTAAAAGTATGTCTTCCACATTACAAGACCTTTGCTCCCAAATTAATAACATGTCTGATTCTGCTTAAGTTTCAACAACTTAATAACCTCCTGGTTCTCTGGAACATCTTGGTAGGAAAAAATTCTCATTTTCTTGGCCAGTATACTTTGCATTGAAATGCTTTTCTGTTGTTTGATTTACTGTTGTCAGGGGCTAATATCTCAAGTGTTTATACCTTCTTTTACAGAACATCAAAGGATGATGGCTCTACAGCCAACAAAACCTGACCTCCCTATGTCTCCTGTAGATCAGTAGGGATGAGACTTCTGGTCCTTGGATAGGTAGGGCTGATGCCCCTTGTCGGCTCAGAAGCAGCTACAGAAGATGGAATTTTTCCCTTCATCAACCCTTAAGATTAAGGGACCAAAGTCTGGGTGGGGGGATTAGGTAGGATAGAAGAAATAAAATATTAGATAGAAAGGAGATGAATTGGGAAGGAAAGGGAAAATATAGTTTTGAAATCTAGAAACGTCAGCCGGGCATGGTGGCGCATGCTTGTAATCCTAGTACTTGGGAGGCGGAGACAAGAGGATCCAGGTTCGCAGCCAGCCTCAGCTACTTAGTGAGGCCTTCCGCAACTTCGTGAGACCCGGTTTCAAAATAAAGTATAAAAAATTGGGCCAGGGGTGTAGCTCGGAGGTAGAATGCCCCTGGGTTCAATCCCCGGTACCACAAAAAAATAAAAATAAAAAATAAAAAATAAAAATAAATAAATAAAATAAAATCTAGAAACATCATAATCCTTAGCTTCACCTTACAGAGCCTGCTCTTTCTTAGACAAAAACCCTAAATGGGCCACATATTTAATAGCAGACCTGGCCTGTCCTTTTCTTAGGCAAAGGTCTTCAATAGGCCTGGTCTATACACTTTTAATAATAATAGCCCATCCAGCCTGTTCTTTTTAAACATAATGGCCTAGCTTTACACCTGAAATTCCTGAGATGCTTAAAAAAAAAGGAAATCTCACATTTGCCCTGCATCCTGGCTTTGAAGAACCAAAGTAACGCCATGACAGGCTTTGGTAAATGCTAAAAATATAGCAGGCCTAAGTTTCTGTTTCCCACAACCCTCACCCCTGTCCTAGAATAACCACAGCTACCCCAATCTAATACAGTTGATGTCCCTGAATAGTTGAGCTGGGTCAGGATGACCAGACGTATGCAACTGGTGCCAAATAAAACAAACTGAGGTATCAATGTAAAATGTCAACCAATCATTATGTTGCTGAATTGTCCCCCTTTGTGCTCCCCCCTCCTTACTCTCTTGCTGTAATAAAATCCCTGCTTTCTAGAGACTCGGGGCTCTCAGCCAAAGCCGCTGCATCGGTGAGTGCTGGGAGTCCAGGCTTGAGCTTGCAATAAAGACCCTCTTGCTTTTACATCGGTGTCAGCTCCTTGGTGGTCTTCGGGGAAAACGGAACTTTGGCATAACAGCTTCATGCCTCAACTCCCTGGGATTCTTACCCCAAAGGAATTCTCATCTTTTGTCAAACTCAGCAGCCACCAATGAAATGGTGAGAACCTGAGAAGTCAAAGAATGGAGACCAGCCATCTCATGTTACCCCATTCCCTCCATGTGCCGCTATCCACCCACCGCTCTGGGTCCCCTATAAGAAAAGGATTGCAAAGATCCCAAGGACCTCTCATGCTCTCAAGGTGACCCATGTTCTCCCTCGAATGTGTATTCCCACTTTCCCTTAATAAAACCTCCATCATTGTCTCTGACCGGCACATGCTGAAATTCTTTTCAACATGGAAGCCAAAGACCCTAAGGGTCCTGAGGTGAGTTGCCATCCCCAAACCTGGGACTGCTCAGGACTCCCCATGGAATTATCATGCTTTCCAGTGACAACCTTTACAAGCTTTTTTTTTTAAGTTCCTGATCATGAGGCTTAAGGGAGTGGGCTTACACCATTTCCCTCTCATTCCTACCTAGAGAGTCCAGACTAGTGCCGGAATGCCTAAAACAGGTAACAGACAACACTCACTTTGTCCATGCCCAGCCATCCTCCTTGTGGAGGTATTTCAGCTGTCCCTTGGCAATAGCCAGAGTGATATAAACCCTCACTATGGTCACACCAAGGACTTTTTAGGGTGCTTACTGGACTGCCACTTAGCCATTACAGGATGGCCCTGGATTCAAGCAATGGACTCAACACTTGCTTTGGCCCTGTGGGGTGCAAACTGGAGTCTGACCCCAATGTCTGTCTCATTCACACACTGGCACTCACCCTTCACACACCAACCCAAATCCTGAACTGAATTCCAGTTTCCTCTGACACTACTTGGGGAATTCCTGAACTGAATTTTGGTTTCATGTCCCTTCCCGTAGACACTACTCAGGGAATTCCCTGAAAAGGGGTGATCAGTCCCCTTGTCCATCAACCGAATAGTGGGACCTGACCTGACTGAGCCCTGGGGTGGCCTACCGTGATTCAGATGTCAGTGCTGGATGGATAATGACCTATTCCTTCTCCAGCCTAAGACCTCAGCAGCTATTAGCCTCAGAGTCAACCACCTCCAAGAGAGATCTCCCACATGGTGGCAAAGAGACCTCCGGTGTGGTCAGTAGATCAATGATTGTGATGGGGAAGGCAGACTCCCAAGACACAGACCAGAGGAGGCAAAACATCCTGGGTCCTGTTACCAGGACCAGACTGGCCCAACAGTGGCTCCTGGCTGGCTTCCCAAATGTTGCAGGAAAACTGGGTCCCCAAAGTCAGGAGACAGAGACTGGAGTTGGAAGCAGGTTTCTTTATTCACTAGTGATGGCTCAGCAAGCAAAGCTTTGAGTCTGAGCCCTGATCACTGGACATACAAGCTTTCTTAAACATTTGGTCACCTAATATTGGCAGGGGAGGAGTAGGTGTAAGATGTACGTAAGCATGATGACAGAAGCAGACCAAGCAATTAATCATTATTTAATCATTATATTGATTTTCTTTTAATCACTGCTTTGTTTATATTTAAATTGTGTGTGTGTGTGTGTGTGTGTGTGTGTGTGTGTGTGTGTTTTACTGGGGATTGAACCCAGGGGCATTCTACCTCTGAGCTACACCCCTAGCCCTATTATATTTCTATTTTGAAACAGGGTCTCACTAGGTTGATGAGAATCTCACTACTTGCTGAGGCTGTCCTCTAACCTGCAATCCTCCTGTCTCAGACTCCCAAGTACTGGGATTACAAGCATGCACCACCACGCCTGGCTTGCTTTGTTTATATTTAAGAGACTGTGCTGTCTTATCTTCCAAACTGCCTGCTTGTTGATATCCAATGGGAGGACTGTGAAGAAGCTTTATTCTTTTATTTTGCTTTTAGCCAAATATAGTTTTAAGGACAAAGCTGGGAGTCCTGCCTCAGTAAAGTTAGCATTTCTTAAAAATTGCAAATGCAGCCGGGTGTGGTGGCGCACACTTGTAATCCCAGTACTTTGGGAGGCGGAGACCGGAGGATCCAGGTTCGCGGCCAGCCTCAGGTCGCCCTGTCTCTCTCTCTCTCTCTCTCCCTGTCTCTCTCTCCCTCTCTACTTAGTGAGGCCCTCCGCAACTTCGTGAGACCCGGTTTCAAAATAAAGTATAAAAAAATAGGGCCGGGGGTGTAGCGCAGAGGTAGAACGCCCCTGCGTTCAATCCCCGGTACCGCAAAAAAAAAAAAATTGCAAATGCCTTCCTCTCCCCCGGCATCCCATTCTAGTCGATGCCATGAAAATTGTGAAGCTACACTCCCACCAATAGGAGTACAGCACAGAAGCTTCACGTTAGGATTAAAAGACCCAGCGGGCTTCCTGTTCAGTTTGCTTGCATACCTGGCTTCACTGGTGGCAAGACCCTTTTTGCAAAAAGTAAAATCACCTTGCCAAGCCATTTTTGAACATGTGTCTTTTCTTACAATGCCATGGAAATTTATTTCTAACACAGAGCTCTCCCACATACACCTTGCTCTCAAACTAAGGTTTATGCATGTGATTTTCATTTGCTCTGTCTTTTCCAGAATCCTGCTGTTTCTAGCTACTAAGAGTCCCCTTTCTTTTTTTTTTTTTTTTTTTTTTTTTTTTTTTTTTTTTTTTTTT
>PVJS01061587.1:0-10955 GCA_004027185.1 Glis glis | reverse complement strand
GCCCGAGGAAGATCCTGAGGGAGCCGCAGGAGCAGTCGCCGCTGCCACCGCTGCTGCCGCCGGCGCGTCTGCACCTCTCGGCCAGCCCGCCTGCCTGCCGGGGCCTCGGCGACCGCCCCGGCCCCCTCTCCCGCCGCGCCCGCACGCCGCTTCCTCGTCCTGACGCCCCCCTCCCGCCCGGAAAGCTGCCCAGCCACCAGCAACCCCCCAGGTAACCCGGGCCTTCCGCAGTGTCCGTCCCCCTGGCCTGGCGAGGGCGGCGGCGGCGGCGGCGCGGCGGCGGAGGACGGGCGGCGCCCGGGCCAGGCCTGCAGGCTGGGCGAGCCCGGGTCGGGAGGCGCCGGCCCGACAGTCGCGGTGCGGGGGCGCAGGTGTCGCCGCCGCCCGGCCCGGCCCAGCCCCGCGCGGCTCCGGGACTGCGGCCCGGGTGTGCTCCGGCCTCGCCCCCCGCTCCCGGCCCGCTCCCGGCCCCGCGCCTGCGGCGTCCCCGCGGCCGCAGACCACCCCCGCCGTGTTTACCGCCCCGCGTGCCGCGCCGCCGGCCACCCACGAGCCCCGACGTGGCATCCGCACCCCGCAGGCCGCACCGGGCCCCGACTACAATAGGCAGCACCTCGCAGCCTCGCCGGCATCTTGGACCGGCTCCCGTGTCCTTGTGGATGTGGGTAGCCGGTGTCTAGACCCGGCCAGGGACGGGGTCGCTGGGTCCGTGTTTGCCAGGTTCGGGTTTTGCTCAGCCCCTCCGAGGCTCGTGGACATCCTGGAAGGCCCAGAACTAACAGAGCATCTAGAAATCACGAAGACAGAAAAGTTTTGGCATTTCTAGAATTTATGGAAAGAAGACAGGACAAGACTGTTGGGAGCGTTTGCACTCTACTGTGTGCCAGGCACGGATAGGTGTCTTCACACATATTTATTTTTGCCTCGCGTAGCCCCTGGAGGTAGTTGAGTTATGCCCGTTTAGGAAGTGTGGAAACTGAGGCCTGAAGTTGTGATGTAGCTGGCTAATGATGGTGCAGACTGGCGTCTTCCCACACTATGGCTGGTGTTTTTGGTACTACACTCTTAAGACTAGGGTTACAGACCATTTAAAGTGTAGTGGCATCTTAATTCCTTTTTCCTCTGTTTGCTTTGGATGACAACTGCTACATTGCCAAATCCTCATTCTCACAACCTCAGAGGAGAGAGGGCAGGATTTCCATTTCATATATGAAGAAGAAACAGGTTCAGGCAGGTGCTTTCCTGGTGGTCTCAGCAGTCGTCCGAGCCCTGATTTGAACTCTTGAAAAGTTTACGTACTATTCATTGCATTACTATTCCAACTACCTTTTATTTAGCTGGGATTATTGAGGACAGATTTGACCTTGACAGAACCCAGAACCCACCCCCAAGCCTTCCCACAGTTTTTCTTTAGAGGTCTGCTGAGGCGATTTTACTTGGTCACGCTTTGAGGCATGTAGTGTTAAGGTTTTAGAGTCTCGTTGCCTGCTTCCACTCCAGTACTGTCACTTCCTAGTTAAGTTACCTTGAGCAAGTTATGTACTCTCTGTGTCCTTATCTATAAAAGGAATAATGTATCTACACTTTAGAAGATTAAGTGGGATTTAAAGAAAGCCCTTAGCACATTGCTTGACATATAGTAAGTGTCCCAGTTCCAGTAAGTTTGCCATGCACATCATGGGTGCGTATTATCTGTTGAATGAATGGAGGAGCATGGCTTTGGAGAGCTGAAGAGTTAGACCTGGGCCCTACTTCTCTCTGTTTAGTAGTATATAATCATGGGTGTATCACCTCTCTGACCTGGTTTGCAACATGAGTTTTTAGGATTAGAGATTGTTTATAAAGTAGCTGAATATGTTAGGCACTCAGAAAATGGCAGTTATTTTAAAAGTGTAAAACCTTAGGTTCTAATAGCTATTTCAAAATTCCTTGGAATTAAAGCTATGTTTTAAAAAGTTGCATTTTATTTCATGCTAAATCTTGTCATTGTTGCATACTTCAATTTTGCAACAGAATTTGGATTATTATTGCAATTGATTTTTATAAGTACCAAGTGTCTGCATAATTTTAGTAAGATAAAATACTGAAACTGAAGCTTATTGAGAGTTGTTTCTGTCTTTTAAAAAAAAGCTTGAAACATTTTTTTGTGGTTAAAAATGTCGGCTATGGCAGGAGAAGTGGTAAATGAAGGTATTAGAGATAACTATATTTTACTTTTTAAAACATTTTAATTCTAGATCATTTTTAAATGTATGGGTCAACAATGATCAGTCTTGCTTCAGCTATGCACACTTGTCTCCTCCATGCTAACCTAGTTTAAAGCAAATCTCAGACATCATTCCATCAGTAAAATTTTCACTATTACTAGTTCTTTTAACTGTAGTAGTAAGTGCAAGTTTCTGTTAACAGTTTTTTGGTTAAGTACTTCTATGAACAAAGATGCTGTATTAGAGTACTGTATTTCCTGTTCATAGCATGCCATCATAATGAGCTGTGGCTTTTTCTTGACACATTGAGCAATCCAGTTATTTTTTCTTAGCATTCACATAAAAGTGTGACATTAAATGTCAAGATGAGGTGAAAAATGAGTCTTTTTTTTTTAAGTGGCCTCTGAAGTGGATGAGTTTTCAGGGAGAATATTGTTGCAGAAAGGAAATTGACCACTAATTTTGATTAGATTAGGTTATTAGATTAACTGCATAAGTTTTGTATCCACCTGACAGTCAAGTAGCATTCCACTTTAGTGGATCTGTAAGCAAATCAGAATGTTTCTGTTCTTATGTTCCATTAAGGCACAGACAACACAACATTGCCTTTTTTTGATTATTATATTGTCAAAGACTAGCACACAGTGCTTTCTGCTTAGTAGATAGTCAACACATATTTTTATGTTGGAATCAAAAAAGCAATCCATTTGGTTCTGGCATTTTTAATAAAATGTCTTGCATGTTGAAGAAAAAAAAACAACAAATGGGAACAATGAGGATAAGAAAGACTTCATATCACCAGGAATATTTAGTGGCTTGCTTTTTCCTTGCTGTCTTGAATCAGTTATGTAAAAATTACACAGTAACATCTTATATTCTAAGGTGTAGGATAAAGTAGCTATATAATAACATGAAAGACACTGTATAAGCAAACACAGTAAGGAGTTAAATGAATAAAATACTCTGTTTTTTATTGAGGCTGATCATATGATTGCCTTCATATGATCTCCATATTATCAGTAAATGCAGAAATAATGTTGGAAATATTATGAGTAGATTTTTTGTTTTTGTGTGGCTATTCCTTAACTTGTTTATGTATTAGTATTATACATAAAATATATAAAATGCTTTTAATATTTGTCAGTCATTTATTTTTTGTACTTTGTATTTTAGAACATACTACCAAATGAATATAGTACATGATCATTAAAAGTTATTGCAGAGATATATAAAGTTAATAATTTTCCTCTTTGCCTTTTCTACTCTTAGCCCCTGTATCATTTTTCACAGTTTGGTGTGTATTCTTGCATATTTTAGCATACAGGGTTTGCGTGTGTGTGTGTGTGTTCAAAAATAAGGTATGCTATCGTATGAAACTCTGCAACATGCTTTTTTTCACTTAAAATCATGGATATATTTTCAGATTAATGCATATAGATTTAAATGTTTCTTAAACTGGGTGTATATTATTTTATAGTGTAGATGTTCTTTATCCAGCCATTTCTTTATTGATGGGAATGTAGATTGTTTCCAGTTTTTCTAGTGTAAAAACTGCATTAAATGCACTTATTCATGTAACCTTATGGACTCAACTTTTGTTTTACTCCCAAATGTTGGATACTTTTAAATGGACTTCTGGGCTAAAGGATGATTTGGATTATTTGTTAGATGTTTGTTTGTTTATTTGGGCACTGGGGATTGAACCCAAGGGCATTCTACCTCTGAGCTATACTCCAGCCCTATTTTTTAATTGGAAACAGGGTCTCGCTAAGTTGTAGAGGGCCTCATTAAGTTGCTAAGGCTGGCCACAAACCTGTGATCTTCCTGTCTCAGCCTTCCAAGTACTGGGATTACAAGCATGTGCCACCATACTCGACCATAAGATGTTTAAATATACTGTTAACTTCCCCCAAATGTGGCATTCCAGAATTCCACACAGTGTGCCACATACTAGCACATACCTACCTTCTATAGCTGCACATTGCAAAATTAGTCATTTATATGTCTGTATAATCTTATTTGAGAAGGTAAGGTATCTGATTCCACTTTAATGGGTCTGTTAGCAAAGTGGTTCAGTAAATGGAGACCATGAGTTCCTCTTTTGGCACAACAGTGAGTAGTACTAATATGTGTTTAGTAATCATTTAGATCCAAATGTATTGACCTAGAAATATGTCCATGATTGAAAAAAATGATGAAAAAAAGTTACATATTTTATGCATTTGCATATACCACCTTTTTTTCTTTACATATATGGTCCTGAGAATTGAATCCAGGGGCCTTCTACCTCTTAGCTATATCCCTAGCCCTTTTTTTTTTTTTTTTTTTTTTTTGCGGTACCGGGGATTGAATGCAGGGGCGTTCTACCTCCGCGCTACGCCCCTGGCCCTATTTTTCTATGCTTTATTTTTGAAACCGGGTCTCAAGAAGTTGCGGAGGGCCTCACTAGGTAGAAAGAGAGAGAGAGAGATATCACATGCGCGCGCATGCGTGCTGAGGTTGGCCACGAACCCGGATCCTCCGGTCTCCGCCTCCCAAAGTACTGGGATTACAAGCGTGCGCCACCACGCCCGGCCACCCCTAGCCCTTTTTATTTTTTATTTTGAAACAGGGTCTTGCTAAGTTGCTGAGGCTGGCCTTGAACCTGTGATCCTCTTATCTGAGCCTCCCAAGCACTTGGATTACAGGGGTGTGCCACCATGCCCAGCTCCCCATCTTTAAATATACTTCTTACCTTAACAGTGATATGTTTCATGTTCAGGAGATAAAGTTGAAAAATCCTTTGTTAAAGCAGTCTTAAGCATAGTTAGTGTTTAAAAGTAAAAGGGGTCATGTGACTACATGGCATAACAATTACTATTTATTATGCATTTAATAAACATTTCTTCAATTTTTATATAAAAATAATGATAATGACTCTACAGGGTTGAGAGAATTAAGAATTATATAAGACAGTATAGGGAAGAGTAATGCAGATCATTACATGGTTCACTCTGAAATGTTAGTTCCCTTAGGAAACTTTTTTTGAGGGAAAAGACATCTTTTTAATTGAATGTGGCTTTGACAAGTACCGACAAGCTCTGCAGACACCAATACAATTTGATTGTAAACAAACATCCTTGAGGAAATGTCTATAAGTAGGTAAATTATGACTGCTAGTATTACTGTTAATCTGTATCTAGAAACTTTTATCACAGTACATCCTCTGAATATGTTTTTTTATTTATTATTATTGTTGTTGTTATCATTTTCTTGTGATACTAGAGATTGAACCCAGGGGCTATCTACTGAGCTACTCACCCAGACCTATTTTATTTTTTTATTTTGAAACAGGGTCTCACTAAGTTGCCGAGGGCCTCGCTAAGCTGCTGAGGCTGGCTGCAAACCTGCAATCCTAGTATCTCTCTCCTCCAAATTCTGGGATTACAATTGTGCACCATCACTCCTGGATGATTGTAATTATTTAATACTTCTTTTTTTTTTTTTGCAGTACCGGGGATTGAACCCAGGGGCATTCTACCTCTGAGCTACACCCCCAGTCCTATTTTTTATTCTTTATTTTGAAACAGGGTCTCGCTAAGTTGCGGAGTGCCTCACTAAGTAGCTGAGGCTGGCCACGAACCTAGATCCTCTGGTCTCAGCCTCCCAAGTACTGGGATTACAAGCATACACCACCACACCCAGCTATTTAATACTTCTTTTTTTTTTTTTTTTTGCGGTACCGGGGATTGAACCCCAGGGGCGTTCTACCGCCATGCTACACCCCCAGCCCTATTTTTTATACTTTATTATGAAACCGGGTCTCATGAAGTTGCGGAGGGCCTCACTAAGGAGAGAGAGAAAGAGGTGAGGCTGGCTGCGAACCTGGATCCTCCGGTGTCCGCCTCCCAAAGTACTGGGATTACAAGTGTGCGCCACCACACCCGGCTTTAATACTTCTTATTTACAGTATTAAATGTATTGAGAAAGATCTGTGTCCCAAAGCAACACTACAGAGCTTCATGGTACATCTCATAACCACGTAGAAGAAGCAGAAATGTGTGGTGGTTAAGTGGGGATCTCTTCTGTTAAGAGGGGTACAGTCAGAACAGTACCAGATTCATACAGGCTTCTCCACTTAAACTGTGACCTGGACATTTCATTTACCTGTTGAGTCTGTTTCCTCATCTGTAAAATGAGGGGTAAGAGTATCTTATAAGGTTAGTAGTAGAGATAAAGTGAAATCACATGTAAAGTGTTGAGCACATTGCTTGGCACATATTAAGTGCCCAGTAAAGGGTAACTGTAACAGTTGTGTTTGTTATTAGCTACAAATTGTTCATCATGTATTTAATGGTGCTTATTATCTGGAATGTAGCAACTTTTTTTTTCTTAAGGAAATTAAAGCCAGCCTGGGCAACTTTGCAAGACTTCTGTCTCAAAAGGGTTTGGGATGTAGCTCAGTGGTAGAACCCTTGCCTAGTGTGTGCAAGACCCTGGTTTCAATCTCTAGCTCTTTATAAAAAAAAAAAGGTAAATAAATAAGAAAGAAAAATCAAAGGCAGTAAGGGAGATCTTGTCTACATGTCAACTTTATTCAAATGCTGAAAAGTAAAATGGAATAAAGTACATTTTATTTATTTATTTATGTTTTGCAGTACTGGGGATTGAATCCAGAGGCATTCTACCTCAGAGCTATACCCCCAGCCCTATTTTTTATTCTTTATTTGGAAACAGGTTCTCACTAAGTTGTAGAGGGCCTCACTAAGTAGCTGAAGCTGGCTGTGAACCTGTGATCCTCCTGTCTCAGCCTCCCAAGTACTGGAATTACAAGCTTGCAGCACCATGCCTGGCTAGAAAGTGCATTTTAATCACACCAAAAGTTGTACATAAATTATATAGATTATTACCAAAGTTTTTTTGTGTGTGTGTGTGTGTGTGTTTTTTACTGGGATCAAACCCCTGGGTTCTACCTGTGAGCTACACCCCCAACCCTATTTTTTATTTTGGAACTAGAGTCTCACTAAGTTGCGGAGGACCTCACTAAGTTGCTGAGGCTGGCAATGAACCTGTGATCCTCCTGTCTCAGCCTTCCAAGTACTAGGAATACAGGTATGCGCCACCATGCCTGGCTAAGAGGTTAATAACCTTTAAAAATAATTTTTACTGTGAGAGATTGTGTTTATCATCTGGTTCAGAGATCTGGTGTATAATCCAGACCAAGCTTAGCCTCAAGACCAAGCTCATTTTAAAAAGTTGAGTCCCCTAGTGGCTGGAGACAAAAGTTCAGAATCAGTGTTAATCTAACTTGAAAAACTCCCTCTCCTGAAAGAACTGGTTAAGGGAGTTTTCTGTGATGTAGAAGACTGATTATGATTATAAATGCGTTACGACATGCCAAGCTACAGTTGGGAGCAAGGCATTTACTTGTGCTGAGTGTAATACATACAACTAAGTGAGGAGACCATATTGTCTAAAGTGATTTTTAAAGTAACATTTATTGAATAATTTAATAATTAAGAATTTAATAATTCACTTACTGTAAATATTCTTTTTACAGGTTAAATTTTATTATTATATAGAAGTTTTACTTGAAATATGGTATAAAGTAAGGTTTCAGTAAAGGAATTTCTCCAATCATATTAAATCTCTGGCTTGTGTAATGTGATATTGACCAATTAGTACAAACCAAATTATAAAAAATAAGTCAAATTTTTAAAAATGGGTTCAAATATATAATTTTTGTGTTTTCTTATGCTGAAAACTGATTAGAATAAACTTTGTTAGAAGTTATTACCAGCTGGGCATAGTGGCGCACTCATGTAATCACAGTCCTTGGGAGGCTGAGATGGGAAGATGGCAGGTTCGAGGCCAGCCTCAGTACTTTAGCAAGACCCTCAGCAACTTAGTGACATCCTGCTTCAAAATAAAAAGGACTAGGGGTAGCCAGGTGTGGTGGCACATGCCTGTAATCCCAGTACTTGGGAGGCTGAGACAGGAGAATCACAGGTTTAAACCCAGCCTCAGCAACTTAGGCCCTCAGCAACTTAGTGAGACCCTGTTTCAAAATAAAAAAAAAATCAGGGCTGGGGGCTATAGCCCAGAGATAGAACACCAGTTAACCCCCCCCAAAGAAAAAAGAAAAGAAATTACTAGGCCAGGAGTGGTGGTGTATACCTATAATCCCAGCTACTTGGGAGGTGAAGTCAGGGGGATTGCAAGTGTGAGGCCAACCTAGGCAACTTAGAAATCCCCTGTCTCAAAATAAAAAGAGCTGGGGATGTAGCTCAATGGTAGAGCATCTCTGGGTTCAGTCCCCAGTACCCATCCCCCCAAAAAGAAGTTATTACTGATATTAAAATTTACCCCTTCTCTAGCACCTAGCACAGTGTCTGACACATTCAAGGCATTCATGAATTATTTGGAGAGATTTTTGTTGTGGTTGAGATGGGGTCTATATTGACCAGGCTGGCCTTGAACTCCTGGGTTCAAGCAGTCCTCCTGCCTCAGCCTCCTGAGTAGCTGAGACTCTAAGTGTGTGCCATTGCACCCTGCTGAGAGTTTTTTTTTAAAGTTATTGAAAGAGAAATTAGAATTTTTTAGGTTAAGTCTAAAGTATCCTTTTGAAATATCTTTTAATACAAAAACTTTCAAATTTTATAAGCACAAGAACAGTTTTATAGCATTATTTCTCAGCTCTTAGAATAGTGTATAGCAAGCACTTAATATATTATTTATCTGCAAGTCCCATGTTAACTATATGAAATTGCCAATAATAATTGCCCTCCTTTTAAGAAATCTATAGGAACAATTTCATGTGAGTCAATCTAATTCTAAACATCAATTTGATTTGGAAGTCGTGATTTCTTTGGGTGCTCTGCTGTTGATTTAGACTAGAAAAGTTATTTTGTGTTATAAGATTGTGATTACTTTTTATACCATTATCTTTAAAATTACAATTCTGAACTGGTAGACCACTAGTAATTTACTTGATCAGGGGAGTAGACTATTTATGATGATGTTTAACTTCAACTTAAATTTATAAAGATTTTCTTGTTTGAAATTTTCCAGAGTAGCTGGGCGTGGTGGCACACGCTTGTAATCCCAGTACTTGGGAGGTAGAGACCGGAGGATCCGGGTTGGCGGCCAGCCTCAGCTACTTAGTGAGGCCCTCCGCAACTTCGTGAGCCACGGTTTCAAAATAAAGTATAAAAAATAGGGCCGGGGGCGTAGCTCGGAGGTAGAACGCCCCTGGGTTCCATCCCTGGTACTACAAAAAAAAAAAGCAATTTTCCAGAGTAACATTTCTTTTTTTTTAATATTTCCTAAAGTGAAATATTGGAGGCTTCTTATATTTCTATGGATAATGCATGAGAAAGTTAAAGCACCACTCATTAAAGAGAATTTGGGTATTGATCAGTTTGGGAAATGCAATTTTACTGACTTGTAACCAACATTTTGTTTGTATTCAATGTGCTTTATTATATGTATCTTTACAACACATATATCCTGTCTGTTCCATTCTGAAGTAACACAGTTTTCTTTGTTTTTAGTGCCACCATGGCAACTGCACCATACAACTACTCCTACATCTTTAAATATATTATTATTGGTAAGTTTAACTTACGCTCTTGTTCCTCAAAGAAAGGTTAACAAGCAAAACATTTATATACTAATATTTAAGTATAACACTCCAGAAGAAGTGAGCTCTTCTGAGAGAACTAAAGCTCCTTTAATAAGGATAACTGTACCTTTTGCATTGTCGTCCTGGATACTTCTGTATAGTGCTGGGTATAGTGGAATGATGGTTGTTCTTCAGGGCTACCAGAAAGCTTAATATTGGGGGAGATTGCCAGGCGTGGTGGCGCACGCTTGTAATCCCAGTACTTTGGGAGGCGGAGACCGGAGGATCCGGGTTCACGGCCAGCCTCAGCTCTGTCTCTCCCTCCCTCCCTCTCTCTCTCTCTCTCTCTCTATCCTTAGTGAGGCCCTCCGCAACTTCGTGAGACCCGGTTTCAAACTAAAGTATAAAAAATAGGGCCGGGGGCGTAGCGCAGAGGTAGAACGCCCCCGCGTTCAATCCCCGGTACCGGAAAAAAAAAATATTGGGGGAGATTAATATTGATGATATTAATTTCCTAGTGGTGAAATATTATCATGAACCCCTGGATTCCAAAAATTGCAAGAGAACATCATTGATTTAGAATAAGTTGTCTATTATAATATGGGTGTTTCCCCCTTAAGTTTCAATATTTTGCTCAAATTAAGTCTTAATGCTGTTATCGATGCATAGGTTGTAATTATAATTGAAAGAGAAAATGGTTTTTTTTTTTTTTGCGGTACTGGGGATTGATCCCAGGGACATTCTACCTCCGAGCTCCACCCCCAGCCCTATTTTTTATTCTTTATTTTGAAACAGGGTCTCACTAAGTTGCAGAGGGCCTCACTAAGTAGCTGAGGCTGGCCGCGAACCCGTGATCCTCCTGTCTCAGCCTCTTAAGTACTGGAGTTACAAGCATGCGCCACCACACCCGGCTGAGAACATGCTTTTTTAAAAATTTATTTATTTATTTATTTTTGTGGTACTGGGGATTGAATCCAGGGGCATTCTACCTCCGAGCTACACCCCCAGCCCTATTTTTACCCTTTTTTTTTTTTTGGCGGTACCAGGGATTGAACCCAGGGGCGTTTTACCTCTGAGCTACACCCCCGGCCCTATTTTTTTATCCTTTATTTTGAAACCGGGTCTCACGAAGTTGCGGAGGGCCT